>DWPV01000819.1:0-24594 GCA_018251915.1 Urbanus proteus proteus | reverse complement strand
TCAGGAAAATTAATGACTTATCTTCCTGTTATTTTCAAGAGATTCTCGCGAATGTCCAATGGAATACTAAACAAATATTTCATGATTATGACGTTGACCATTGTGTAGTCAGAGACAATGAGAGAATGCAGAATATAATGAAATTTATGAACGTAATGAGATAGTCTTGTTAATTGTTAGAAATCTGTAGATATAGATAAACAGCTACGCGGATTACATAAAGGCGTACGAGGTGTCCCACTAGCTTTCAATATCGAGGTTATCGGTATAAGAACCCGATTATATGAGTGCAAGAAAACAGGAAACTGTTTATAGGACAGTCGCCCGTGAGTCGCGTCGTAATGACGGTGTGGTGGCGGCCATTGTTCGAGCCTCGAACGTGGTGTAGGTACTCCACGAGCGAACTCATTACAACGAGCGCATAGTCATGAGGCGAGTGGTGCGACGCACTCGCTATGACAGCCTCATTTGTGTTTCTAATTGACTTAAAAATAATAGATGCTACTTAGTTTTTGTAGGTAACAGGAAAATTGTAGCCGTAATTAAAGTCCAGACGCGAATCGCTAAGACGGCTACTGCGATTATCGAGTGCGTTGTCGACGATTCTCGAATCCATGTTCGAACATTTTCTAGAAATTTAAAGCGACAACGTGGATCTATTAACTTATAATGCGTTCATTGTTGGCAAAACTTGATGCAGCGAGAAACTGGTCGAGGCAGTTTTAGCAGTGCGCCGCGCACAACGCGTCCTATTCAAAATGTAGTAGCCGGTTGTAAATAAACTATTGCAAACGCAAAAAGCATTCAGTGCACGGCGGCAGACGTCAGGTATTTTTAGTGACATACGCATCGCAACTGCAGATTGAGGGTTAATCGTAATTCTGGCCACTCTCCGACCGGTTGTGTTTTTTTTCCAGTCGCCCGCGCGACTCGTCCCGAGGTAAACGGTCGATATACAGGGAAATTGGCGGAGCTGTAAATCATTTTGACTCGCCGGTTCGACTCCCAGCGAATTTGATTACCGCGGCCAAGGCCGTGTAATGTATTCTCGACTAGTCTTCCGCCTGACGCAGACTTCGAAATTTCTCTCGAAAACCGCGCGCAAAAAACGTTTAGACCTTGGTCAATAACGTAATCCGGTGTTGTAAATCCCAGACACTATTTTAATCCGCAGTAAAATTAGCAAATTAGGAGTTTACGAAGCCGGGTTATTTTAAGGGTATCTTTCGTTGAACTCTAACGAACGCGTGGGCGTTAGCAGTAAATATTCGCAAAGGTCGGGCATTTTTGAAGATCTTACCCTGAACAGAATTATATTCGACTGCCACCCCCGCATCAGAATGTTTTGCGCACCAAACGATTCACGTAGGTGGATAATACGGCTGAAATTATTTACTCGAAAGAAAATAAGGACGGTCGAAATTGCCAACGCCTCCGTCAGTGGTTAAACGGAACGAAATGGTAATGTTATACGAATGTTGTTCGGTTAGCGTCATTTGTACGTTGAATTTTCACGAACGTCGCCTACGCGACACTTCAAAACAGAGCATTTATTTTGAGACGAAAATAGGTCTCATTTCTGTCACAATAATTACAGGCTTAAGAAAACTTTTGCAACTTTTATATTTTTGAATTCCAAGATTAGCCATATAATAAGATGATAGGAGGAGCGGGCGGTCGGAGATTTATGATGTGGATCGGTAGCTAGGTCACTCCCCTGAGCCATAAAGCTCTTAACACGAAACTTGAGTACGCCACTGTTGTCTAGGTTTTGTTTTATATTCTCATAAAAACGAACCTCAGCTTACATTCCCTTGAATCCTCCGGTGTATATTTTATTCGCTGGTGTTTTTGCCCGTGAATAAATTAAATCGACGTGCGCTAGTGTTCGTTTTTGTATTGTGCATTGGTTTTTGTTCGTTCATTGTGTTTACGAGTGGTTGGTTGATCGAAAAAGGTTCGCAATCAATGCAAGTGTTCGTGATTTTGCTATATGTTATGGCCTACGAGATTGGAAGTTTGATTACTTATATGTATGTATTGTTATATCTCGAGAAACAACAAAAATCGGCTTGAAGTGAACCAAGCTCACATATAAAAAATCCGATAAATTCATAACACGACTTATAAAAATAGAACTCTAAAGCCAAGCCTGACTCATACATTTTTTTATAATATCATACGCCTAAATTAAATCATGACATCAAAGAGAGTATAATACTGCGGTGTTTGTAAGCATTTACGCGTAAATGCGAGGTTTATTAATGGAGGTATATTTTGGAATGGGACTCTATAGTAAGAAAGTATTTTTGATACCTTGGGGTTCGTTATAAATAACCTACTACGAACCCAGCGAGGGTAGTGACCGGATAGGAGCTTAAATGATTCATCCCGAACCCTCCTATTGTCGCCCTCCGATTTTTAATTCCCTCTCGATGACGTCATCGAGTGCAATGACGCACTGCATGGCATCCATCATGGCATTCATTGCCCGTCATACAATGAATCAGACTTCATTGTCATATTGTGTCTCAGCCCAGATTTTTTAACACTCGCTACAGGACTCTCCGGCCTCGAATTTCTCAAGTGGAACGGTATTGTGTAGGAAAAAACGAGCTCTGCGTAACACCGTGGCACATTCCTGGATAATTCATTTCAAATGAGCTGGCAGCCGAGTTCAACAGACTCATTGTGGAAGGCGATAACGATGGCGTGGAACTCATGTTTGTATTACGGGAAAATGTATTACGAACTAAACTTGTTACATGTTGTTACTAACAACAATCACGCGGACCTGTCTATTATAGTAGCGACTGAACTGAGCTTCAAATAGTTATCGATCGTGGACTTAATTGCTTTCGAATTATTGTTGCCTGCATTAAATTTGTGGCCGCCCCTATCTGTTCATTAGAACAAAGCTTTATGTTTTGGTTACGCTGGATGAGTTTCGGCGGTCAGCGACCTTCGCGTCGCGGATATGCAGCGAGCGGCTGGTTCGAAACGTCGTAAGCGGCACAGCAGAGCAGGTTTCAAACAAAAAAACGAGAGAACAATAAAATCTGTCACTTAACGCGGAGTTATGTTCTGTAAAATGTAATCCCAAGTCGTATGGAACGGCATGGAACGGCGTAAAACGAGACTGCTTAGAAATGGCGGGCGCGTGTCTTGGCGGGCAGCGGGGGCACCCCCCCTCCTCTCGGGCGCCCGTTTGGGAGACGGGGGGGGGGAGCGCGGCCCCCCCCCCCATTTGCGGCACGTGCGCGTTTTTTGCAAGGGTCTTGAATGCGCTTTATCCTTGCTGGGATAAGGTCGCGTGCGCTCAGCGACTGGAAAGTTTGACGACCGATTCCCGAAACCATAAGCTTCGTTGCTATGAGCGTTTGTATTTCACTGCGTTAAGCTACCCAATAATAATACTTAAACTACTTAAGAGCGTAATCTCAGTAGCAAAAAATACCCAATTCAGAACTCGTTTCTATCTTGATAGTAAATACTAGGATTTATACTCTGAGGTGTACGTATATTTAACGAGCATGTTGCAGACCTCGGAGAGAGGTTAAGCCAGTTCATCCGACGCTCACCGTCTCCAGTCACGACCGCGATGACTCACTCGGTGATATCATGACGTGACAGCAACACCGGACCGCTGCCCATAGCTGGGGGCGCGACTGATTAACATTTGCGGGAATTGTAACTTAGAATTCACTGTGAATAATACTCAAGCTTTACGCAAGATGTCGTAAAGTACACAATAAACGGTAATAATGCTCCGATTTATACTATTCATGAAATAATAAAACAGTATCATATCGATTTCTAGTTCACAGCCGGGATTCGTTAGGAAATAATCATTCAGTGTTGCTCGCCATTTGAGCTGTTTATTGGGCAACCGTTTAGAGCTCGCACTAGGCACATTTTGAATGAATGCAAGTATTACAGATGAAGGCAAGCGGAGCGTGTCACAACACACGGGCGTCGTATCGGCGGATAAGTGCGCGGTTACGCAAATCCGCAGATATGTCGGCGCAGCGCGGGCGCGCCGCTTGCACAAGGTTTCGCAGACCTTTGTTTTACGCAACTCGATCGATTTAATAGCTAGTCGTGCGTTTTCTCAGCTGTGGACCCGACAGCTAAATCCAAGAGCATTGAGAAATTGTTGTATTAAGCGACAGGAAGCTTGTCAAAATAGGAGCAGCGTTCGGCGAGTCAATAGCCACCGGAACTCCGATCTTCCGAGCTAACAATGAACCTGTTGTGCCGCAGATGTCAAGCTGCACGTAAACATTACTTGGGATTCAACTGACAATCCGATTTTCTTTTGTATGGACGGCGACGATGTCCGGTAATTCGTTTCCCAGAATAACAATGTTGTAGAAGTATTATTCGTAAGAGAGCAATGCACTAGCATCCACGTCCGGTAGCAACGTCCGGTGTTTTCGTACCACCAAAAAAGGTGCGAACATGCTTTATTTATAGTTGTGACGAATACCCAGTGCGCTCTCGTCCGTCGTACGTATTTACGTATCGGTGAAGATGCGTAGGCATCCCTGAACACGTTAATGTTACAAGGAGAACTATAATGACCAGTGTAATGTAACATAACTGAAAAGCGAATTATTGTTTTTAAACGAGTCCAGTTGTTCCGCACGAGCGAGGAGGCGGCCGCGGCGCCGCGTCGGCATCGGCAGCGCGACATTGGCACAGTTGCCGCGACCTCAGCAGCCGCGCGAGTGCGAGGTCGCAAACAAACGCCCCAAAACGAGCAGCATAGCTAGCGGAATTCCGGCACGCCTGAATCACGCCGTATATTCTGATACGATGCGCAATCACACTCAGTCGCGGAGCGGTGCCGCGTGCCAAACTAAACTGCGCAGCTCCCGCTTCTAGGTGGACGGGCAGCCGAGGGTCCATTATGCAACGCCAGCGATGACTCTCACGGTTCACCGAAGTTATACAACTGTCGAAACTGAGACGTACGGGTGGATTACCGAGCGCCCGGTATTATGCAAATGCGTCGCTGTAACGTGGCGGTCTTGCACCACGAGCCTTTGGCAACCGCGTTTCAAAATGTTTTCAAAATAGTCGATGTAGGCGTCGGTACGGCCACCGATCTGCGCCCGATCGGCGAACACGTCGAGCGGTTAGGAGCGGTTGCATGCGTCTCCCCGAAATCTCTCCAGGTAGAAGCGATCGCGTGTTAGTGGAATCCGAATTTAAATCGACTCTAAATGAGTCTCTCGCATGGAAGGAAACGTAGTGTCAGCCGGTGGCCGGGCCGGTATGCGACGCGGCGGCGTCTGCCGGGTCTATCGCGGACCAATTTGGCACATCCGCCGCTGAGCGCCAGCGCAGCCGCGGCCATAAATATCCCGTTAGCGCCGCAGACGTGCAAATATACTTTCGCGACTAGACACCGGCCAGTCCGAATGAAATCCACTTCGCCAAAACATTTATCTTCCGGCGCATGCTATACAATTAGATATATTAGTACTCATACTACACATTACCATGACAACGCCATATAGGAGTATCGGGTTGTGTAAATTAACGCCGGCATATCGCAGCAGCTTCATTGTTTGCGGTGCATTCGATCACCCGATCCGGCTTCTGAACACCGTGTTACGCAAAAAACTTGGGTTTTGTTTTGTTACCTGGAACATTTCGCCGGGTATTATTATTTTGGCGTGGAGTGGGCGGGATGGGGCGAACAATGCGCTGAGGACAATTTTATACCTGAGATTGTTTACAAAGGCTTCGTGCTATCTACGGAGAGCACAAAGCGGGCTCCATTCTGTCTGGTGCGTTATGAGATTTATGTAATTTTCTGTGCTGTAAAATCCTGCCAAATTAAAATTAAAGCGAGAACGATTACAATGGACTTTCGTCGCGTGAATATAGTTCCGCGTGGTATTTCCTGTGAATGGACAATTCCAAAAGCATTTAACTATAAGCAGTTTACGACAAACATCCGGCTTTCCGTTTTTTTCGCTGAGCGAGTCCGATAAATTGCCGGTGATTTGACGCAAATAAACCGTTTAGGAAGTTGGCTCTAGATATCGGTTTTTCGTTGCTCGCAGGTGTCTAATCTGTGAGATCGAGGAGAATGCTACCTGCGTTATCGGTTCCCAACGACCTCGATTTCCTCCTCCAAGGCCTTTGCCCGGATATACTTCTTAAAATTACTCTTCATTAATAAACGCCACTAATTTATTTTAATTTGATTTAATATGCATGACAATATACACCATTACATTTATAAATATGCAAGTAATAAAGCACGGTGATTGTTCTAAAAATTCACATTTCATAAAATACACGAACGGAAATTTAACCTAGATTGCTCGGTTAATCGCTATTTTTTATTAAGTTCAATACCAAGATATAAAATGTTCTTGTTCCACGATAGAAAAAGTAAAATCTATTTCGATGTAAATTTCATATTGAAATATTCAGATAAACAAAGCACTGCAATCTGCATTAAGTTATTTTTGCCGTAATTATCATGTCAAACGATCTTACGATGAGCCTGGAGTGCCGTGGCTTGATAAAGAAAAATAATTTGTTTTAGTCTCAAAGGACGGGAAAAACTACGGTCGAGTGTTAAGGAAATCCACTTCAAAGCGGCAAAGAGAGCGCGGAATCAATATTAATGCTCTTGTTTACCTTTGAGACGGGACGGACGGAGCGCGGGATATCGCAGCATGGCGTCCCACCGGATGACTCGAATTTATAATAAGGGGGTTGCTTTATATCAAAGACGTGAGAACCGAGGACTAGGGGTGGGCACTTGCTCGTGTTGCACCTTCCACGATCAGTCTTGCGACCATTCTCACGATTGCGAAGAACAGCTGGAGAAAATACTTGACCGCTACGGCATGCGGTGTGCATAATCATTAGAATTTATTAGGGTTAAACGAGGTCAGCTGCCGCGATATATGTAAATTTTGATTGACCATACGGAAGATCTGATGTCTTGGCGAATACTCTCTGGGAAAGTTGAATGGTCGTCTATCATCGAGGCTTAGATTTTGGGGTCAAACGACGGTCCTTACATCTGGCTACCTGATCTACAGATGAAGGTCCGTCCGTTAAATATGAAACAAAAAGTAACATTTCCGCTTTTCGAGTGACATGTGATAAAACTGGAAACATCTGCAATATCCTGTTTAATTAAATTAATAGCTACTATCATTCAAACTTTGTGGCTGCCATTTGTTATTATTTATCGGACTCACTTTTTACAACAGAAAAGAAATTTAGTTCAAATAATTGCTTAAAAATGGTATCTTGTCGACGCTTTTAAGTTCGTTATTACTAAGCTTTAGACTTACTGTGTAATAACCAAATGTAAACATTCCTGCTTTGAGGTAGAAGTTGGAAAAGGTTTCTCAAGTCGAGGTGCTCGCGTCTGTGGCAGGTCTGATATTACGTAAAGGGTAAGGCAAAAGTTTTTACATTTGAGGCCCGCTCGCGGTGCTTCCGTGCCGCAACGCGAAACGACGCTTTTGACAACGTTCGCTTTGATGATGCTTCGCTGAAGGGTATTAAATTTTACCTTTTTTCACCGTCCGTCCACTAAAACGGGCTCAGTTAATACTGTTGTGTAAATAGAGATGCGACTGAAGTGGTCGTATATCCATTTATTCGGTGGTGCATGCAGTCGATATCGAGTTAGCGGTCGCGTCAAAGGCGTTTTCGAACTCGTCTGACTAATGTCACCAGGGACATCGACGCCGTCAGGTCAAAGAAACCATTCGGTCACTTTCTGTGGGTTGTGGAGGCGTAATGAACATTGTCTCAGCGGGGACGTCAAGGAGAACTCTCGAGATGGGTTGTTGCCCCGATCGTGGGAGGGCTGCCGAATTTGCATTTAACTAATTTAATTAGATCGTAGACTTATCGAATAAAGACTCATTGTGTTTTACAAATTGTTCGATTAACACCATTATATTATTCAAATAAAGGAATCTTATTAAATCAACAATGAAGGGGGTCGTAACACCGGGCAGATGAGCGTTGGAATTTTATTGAGCCCTATGGAATGCGGTCTATAAAGGGTGCATAAAATATTCCCTTTGTGTAGTAGCCAGAAGCACCTGATCGGTAAGGACAGGTTCCCTGGTGCATGGGGGTAGGTAGTGTATTGCGTGTCGGTGCGACCGCGGTCCCTTGACCCGATTGCGGAGTATTGTATCTGAGTGTACGCAGCAATGACACCGTTCGCCTTGAGCCGCTAGCATTGCCGGAGATATTCGCAACAATGGAGGCCAGATAACGTTTCAAAAGTTCGAAAATCCGCCGGTTCCTACCGGCTGGTGGTCATAATTAATAAAGACATTGGGTAACGCTTCTTGGCATTCGTGCATACAATTGTCCTATTGTAGTTCGTGTTTCACTTACTGTTTATGTTCGACTGTTATTTAACTTAGTTAAACATGTAAATATTGTCGAGTAAGTACACGTGAATGGGTAATTTTCGTGTAATCAGCTTCAAACGTTAAGCAAGCAACCGACACCGGAAAACAATGTCTCTAATGGACGTTTTATCTTCTTGTCGCGTAAATGGTAATAATGAATTACTCGATAACTGTTTATCGTCATACATGGCGCTATCGAACTACAGAGGAAATGACGCACTACTTAAAACACAGACAGTGTTTCCGCTTCCTTTCTGATATTTTTTGTCTTCAAACTTTCTTTTCTCACGACGATCGATCTTCTTGTCCTTATCATAAAAAGTTGAAGGAAGTCATCGATTAGATTGATCGGAGTACCCGATGGTACATTTTTTCATGTCGTAGTTTAACTATTTTATTATTTAATTGTAATTTATATTTATTTCTTTACTGGTAATTTAAGAAATATCGTTAGCTATTTTATTCGCCTGCCTGTTGCAAATTGCACAAGTAATTTCGATTTCCGAAGCGATTCGGTTGCTAACGCCGGGAGATATCGTCTCTACGGGATCGTTGCGTCAGCTGTTTCATTGGTAAAATTTAGCACACGCCGATCGGAACCGCGGCCGACTGGCTGGCTGCACTCACAGGAGATAATGTCGTATTTCAAACGATTGCAACTTATACAAGCCGAGGTTTCTCTATATTAAATCAACTTGCGAAAACACAGCACATAAAGTTAAGAAACCATCTACAACTGTCGACGCAATCGATTCAATGACATTATGGATGCGAGTAAGAGTTAACCTGTACTTATTTACATTTACCAGTAATCATCGCGTTTAGTTAGCTGCTAATATTGAAATATTAGCAGCTAACGATTTAAGCTGAATTTTGTGGGGACTCACCTTTGTGGATCGGCGAAGACGAACTTTCTTAGCTTGAGGTCCCTTAATACGATGCCCTGTTCGTGACACGCTGCCACCGTTTCCGCCATTTGCCTGAACAGCCTTCGAGCTTCGTGTTCTCTGAGCCGTTTTCTCGCCCGCACGTACGAGTGGAGATCAGAGTGTGATCGAGGGAAGATTAGGTACACCCTCTTCTCACCGACTAGCACTTCGTGGATGGGATTGACGTGCGGGTGACCGTCGAGACGGTAGTGCGCTTGTAATAAACTGCTGCAGTCTCTTGATACTACCTACAGACAAACAAATAAATAAGTCAGAGAGGCAAACCCAACATGAAAGGAGGTAACTAATAAATTAAATTGCACTTTTAAAAGTGCTTTCCTAACACGGAACCAACTTTGAATAGTCAACAAGATGTTTTCTGTAAACATCTTCTAAGCGTTTTATGAATGCTCGAGCTCTCGTACACAGCATAAAAGATGAATGCAGCAAGATACGGCAAGAGCAATTTTCTTTATACCTGCGCCTCGTTAGATTGCGCTAACCTGTGTTTTATTATTACAAAATCCAGTTTAGTCCTTATCTTAAAAATACTGGTTTGCGTAGCGAATCAAATTTAATAGTATAACGTCGTTTGTATCTACAACTAGTCTACTCCGAATCAAAGGGACAGTCGATACAAGTTTTAGTCTACGCTAAATAGATTCAAAGGGGTTCTGTTTCAAAGCGAGCCATGATTCAAAAGGGCTAAGTCTAATGTGAATAACGAGGCTGAAACATTTACTGAATAGGGTTGCGCTGACCCCTCGCAAATAAGCATCGGGCCCAGTTGGCATCAAACGGAATTCCTGGGTGACGACAGCGGGTTTAGTAATCAAACGAATGCCTACACGTGTCGTAAGACGTAACTTTTGCAACAAAACTAATAAACGAATTTAAATTTCGAGCCAGCGACGGCTTTCGATCGTGCACCGCGATTATGTTTTATAAAGAGAAGCACTAGAAACGAACGGTTATTTTGGACTAACGACTACAGTCACCATTTATTTCCGAACTCGCACGAAATGTCAACGACATTGTGAACGCAAATTCCAAATCCGATTTCCCGACTGGGGATGACGAATCGCGTCGTGTGCGTCGGATTGACTGTACATTTCTTTTTGAATCATATCGTATTTATAGAAAGTCTGCTAGTTATTTTAGCGTAGGCACCGTAGACATATCGACGCGCAGTTTAACATACAAATTTACGTTGGGCGCCACGCAAAAAATAAACGTGACCCATTTGTAGAAGTGTTTGCGAAAAAGGCCCGATAAGAATTAGCAATGCTCGTAGCGCATGATAATATTCGGATTCAAAAGTGGTTTACGGCAGCTAACCTACTTATCCTTATCAATATTTATTTCATCGCGAAGTATTGCAAAATTGTTACTACTTTTGTACTTGGGCGGCACCATGTGACAGCCAAATTAAACAACCAATCCTGGTCGACGTGACTGTATCATTAACCAAACATTTTTTACAGATAATATTTAAGTAAAGCTGTAACACCTGACAGCATAACAAAATTTATTTGTAAGATACAACCAAATAGCTTTAAATTAGAATGGTCAAATTGATTCCTTACTTGGATTAGCTAACTCACTTAGTATGCCGAAGGATCAAGAATTCATTAAAAGATTCCAAAGACAAAGTTTACATAAGACGTGGGGTTACAAATAAGAACATTTCTAATTAAATGTACAATTTAAGTTGCCGCTCACGGTTAGCTATTCCACAATCTCGTTTACGGAGCAACGGTAGATTGTCCGTGGATTAATCAAACTATTGTTACAAGATACGTCGCTATCGAGACTTGAGATCTTTGTAACACATTTCGCTTTATGTTGCGCGTGCGCGCGTAAACAGTCTTGTTCGAGTAGCAATGAACATGCAGCACTTGCTCCATTACGCGTTGTTTAAGTTGGCTAGTGGGGGGAATAGGAGGGGGCCCGCTAGCCTCGATGTGACATTCGACGATCGGAGCGTTATCAACTCGTCTATTTCACAATGTCAATGAGAAGGTCACGCCTATTTTCGGTGCGGCGGCATCACGACGGCAACAACGTGTGACGTTTACGATTTTTAATTTACTTAGCATGCGACCGATTCCGGTCGAATAATTTAAGGTCCAAATTTAAAATGAATAAAGATATTCGTATAGGTTACGAATAAATTGGCCAGTATCACAGACGTATATAAGGTAGGTAATACAAATGTGGCAGTCGTGTCGGCAAGAGGCGGTGTTGTAAATACACTCTGCGTTTAGCAACGATAACGTTGCCACATTTAACCTTGCCAAGTTCTCACGAGGGAAGTGCCTATTCTGTGCCTTGACAATACTTGTATGGGCCTTTGTTAGCACTGGAACTATGTATCCTGTGTTACCTAAAATTAGTGCCCGTGTACCATATAGAAAAGGATGTTTGAAATAACGAGTTTCCTAACTGGTTTCTGGCTGCGCAGCCGCACGGGACTACATAACAACGTATACATACATAAACAAGCGAATTAGGTACGTTTACACGAAATGTGAGTAATTTTTAATGCGCCACATTTTATGATCGCGTGACGCAACTCTCGGAACTTTAGTTTTCCGTCGTGTGTTGTTGAAATGAGGTAATGTAATGTTAAAGAATAATCATTATTTACCTTTCGGTTGCGAAAGTAGATACATGACATTGTAAAAACGGCGATGGCTCGTTGGCCTACAAGTGCGATCGAGCAGCGCGGGGCCATGACATATAAAGTTTGACATCGACGTTGAACAGAGACGCTGTGAGCATTGCACGCGAGTTAGTGAAAAAATTGCGAGAATATCAATTAGCATTTAATAGGTTTCATTATTAACTAATTTTAAATTGATAATTGTCTAGATTAAGAGTTATCGGTGCAATCTATAAAATGCAAAGATAAGTCGGTACAACCAGCCAAAACTCTTTGAAGTTTCAATCGCTTAATTGCAAGAAGGGACACAACATGTGGGCATATTATTGAGTACTGTTTATCACTATGGGGTCCGATCCCGTGGGATTCAGCTACCCTTTCAGATTTGCCAGATATTGCGTCTGTTTAAATTATCCTTAATTAAATACGGAGGGCAACAGTGGGAACTTACAAATAGTAGGAAAACACATTTTGTGGGAAATACGACTACTGTTCAAATGAGTATAATACTCGTGGATACGATAAAGAAACAACAAAGGGAATTACATGATATTTCTTACCTACATTACATTTTATCTTTACGATTGACGTTTATACTATTTATAACTCAATATCTGCTTAAAAGCTTATACATACAAGTACAATAGTTACCTATATGTCTCGTCTTTAAATATATAGCGTCTTTAAATATATAAATGTATCTAGAAATATGACTCTAATATATCTTTATATTAGATTGCATAAATAAATAGCTGAATTTTTAAACTATACTGGTGTCGTACTCTCTAGTTAATGTCTTTGCATAAAATGTCGCTAATACTTTTTCAAGTTTATCACCTGTAAGTTTTCTAAGTAGGTCAAGGAAGACAGTATTTCATTTTCAGAAAACCGTTTTACTATCTAGAGCAGAGGTCGGAAACAAGAGATTACACAGAGTATCAATCAAACAATACGCAACTTGGCTTTTGAAACCCGGCACAATTTCGACACGCACAACGCGCGACGTTACGTTTGTATCCCAGTGTGATCCACGCTTGATTTTTGTTTAAAAAACTTTGATTCCAATCCTTCAGCCTTCATATTTATCACGCATGGCTTGTAAATGGCTAATAAATTCGCACAGATAATTAATTAAAAAGTTTTTCCTGTTAACAAAACATTTTTTTATATTCCTCAATCAATATAACGCGGGCATGGATTTTTTCCTATTTTATGAGGTCAACATAATAAAAGAGGCAGTGTTGTTATGACTTAAGGTTGAGATGAATTTGTGTTCGCTATTGCCGGTATACGAGTGTGTCAAACGTGAAGAGAAAACCTACGGTCTTTTCGTTTTAAGTAAATGGTATTTCTATACTGATGGGGTTACCAAACAAGTTAAAAAGTGTACCACAGTCTATTAGTACCTACTAGCGTTAAGTCGGGCAAAAGTAAACGAATGTTGATGCTGTTTGAACTATGTATTAGGGTATTTCCTGCTGAGGGCGTGATTCACCTACTCCGAAAGGGAGCAAGGAGAACTAGTTTTTTAACTAATTCGTTTTAGAATTTCAAATTCCTATTGCGTTTAACAATGACATTTGTATTGTTATTTTCACTGGCAACTGATGAAATATAAACAGTGCTGGCAGCCAGAAGTATGGGATAAAAATAATAATATTACATTCCAAATTTCAATTATACAGTTTCTGATGAAATAAAGTTTGTTTATTATTTATTATTATGACTTTGTAGTACCTAGATATTAAGAGGAAGTTGAAGATAACATGGCAGTCGAGAATTTGGTGTAACATTTTATTAGTACAGTAAGCTTTGGACGAGTGCTAAATAAATAATGTATCCAACACGTAGGTAGACGCCAAGTGTACGACCAGATACAGTTTATGCTACCAATTTCGTATTGTGTGGGCCTAACGCGGTTCCAACTGGTTTTGTTTTACAATTTTACAAGTACAGTGTAAGTATAGAGTATGGTACTCACTTTGCAGACATACTCCTCTTGCGTGCGCACGTCCACACATCGACACAGTGATGAGCCCTCCACCTGCTCCAGCAGGAGGTACTTCTCCGCCACTAACGCAGCTTGAAACTGGTGTTGTGGTGGAGCAGGGCTGCTAGGAGCGGGACTCGAGGGTGACGGCGCCGCGGACAGGCGTTCCGCGAGCGCCGGCGACTGGGCTCTCTCCTCCGCTTTGCTGTTCTCTCCACTCGACGGCACGGCCATCGGCTTGCTCAGGCGCAGCGGCCACAACAACGAGGGTGATCCGGGATCCATCACTACACACGCACTGTCACTGTCACTATTTCACTAACGTTCACTTAACACAAACACTTAAAACGACGAGGAACTATGATGAGATGAACATGATCTGCAAAAGAAAATGCAATCCGATTAGAAACTCGAACACACCGGCGCTTGCGAATTTATTGCATACGACGACGAGTCTTACAAAATTCGAAACGAAACTATGAGACAATCGACGATTTAGTAACGCGGTTGTTTAGTAAGGGGAAATTATAAAGTACCTACGAATATGGTACGAACCTTGAAATGATTCGCCCTGAGTGGATATCGTACCAAAATTTGACTGTCCGTGGTAGCGAATCTCGCTTTATTTGTACGGAATTACGGGAAGAGGTTCCGAGTAATTCGAGCACGTATAGACAGGCCAATATTTTGGGCCGGTGTCCGCTCGGGATGTTGTAAAACTAAACGAACACACGACCGTCTCCTACTAACGCCATTGCGAGACTGACTGAGAGTACTGTGACGAGGCTGTCGCGGGCTCGCGGGCGCTCGGACGAAGCCTCGGGCCAGCAACCGATCCAACGTCCAATGTCGACACACCGTCAGCTTGCGTAGTACGCGAGCATACGCCATGTGGTTTGTAGTCGATACGGTTACTCGCTATCCGTCTCTTTCTACATTATCAAAATGCGCCTCTCCAGAAAAGGAAAGAACGTGACCATTCATTTACGATTGGCAATGCAATGATGTCAAATGCGTATACTCTGTTTCAATATTTTTCACAACAAAGTTTAATAACAGAAATGAGTACATTTTACAAAAACGTAAGAAATTGCGAAAAACTCTTTTTTCACATTGAAATTTAAAATGGACATGTAATCGTTGTTGTTAGCTAGAATTTAAGATGAAGGCTGGCTATAAAAGTTATTTTTAGTTAGAAAACTAATTAATAAAATCATTAAATTGGCATAATTCTAGTTATAGCTATAAATTGTAACATGATATTAAATAATATTGTTAACCTACATACTTATTTGGTTAATGATTTATTTATATAATATACAAGTTATACTTAAGCAATTATTGCTTATTAATTTAATGTAGGATGAACACCGTAATTGGTTTTCCCTTAAGTACCTATTTACTTAAGTAAGTAATTACAGAGTTATATTATCCTACGTTATAAATAAAATTAATAAAAGCAAAGTAAAAATTATAAGTACCTAATTGATGAGTGAGCACAATTTAATATAGGTAGGTAAATATAAATGAAGTACATAAATATTATTTGGCACCTGGCAATGCTGTTTATTGGGAGTTCGCTAGTTGCAACGGCCAAGTTAAGTAGGTAAACATTTTCAAAATGTTTTTATACAAATAAAATTTTTCATTTTCAATTTCTATTACTTTAATTTACTATATCATTATATATATTAGTTTCGTACTGTAATGGGTATAAATCATGCATGTTTCGTATTTAGTAGGTAAATAGATAGATACTTGCGTATTTTTCACAAGGAAATTTTATTACCTACTGTGGAATAAAATCTCAGAAATGAGGAAATCAGCAAAGACACCTACTTCTATTTAAAAACTTGTTGCATACCTACCTTACTGCCTATTATAAACACTACTTACATAATATTACACAACGATTTTCTGACGCTAACACAATACTCCTGAGTACCAGCCGGTACGTCACTATACTTCCACGGTTAATATTAATACTATTTAGTACTGTTCTGTGACTTTGTCCAACATTCGGTTCATTTAAATTGCACAATATTATCCCTCTTAATAATCAGGTTGGTTATTAAGATTATCACCTAAACTTGTTTTTTTTTAATGAGTGGTTTTTCGTTAGCTGAAGTGCAATGATAATTACAATGTTATATGCTAATGATCACTGAATGTGTATAATAGTGGCAGCATGTATGGTAATTTGGTAATGTAGGTAGGTAGGTACATGTATTTTAAATACATTTGTTTAGTGTACTCCATGAAATTATTGAAGGAAATACTTGGTGAATACAAAATATTATTATTACATTTTGTAAGAGGATCAGACTTACATTTAATTAATTTCAAAATCTCATTCATCATACTCCTCGTAATCATTACACTTAATTTAAATGAAGTTTAATCAAATGATCAAAATACAAACAATTGAATTGCCATATCGGACTGATTTGGAATTAATATCGGAGTATACAACTTTCCAGTTTCCAGGTCTTTCATTATACAAAGTCTAGGCTTGTTCCGCAACTTCTTGTGCGGTGTGGACGGTTTAGTCACAATCTAATTTAAAAAATTGAAAACCTATATGAGTATGATGATGTTAAAATAATTTATAGTAAGATGTTAGTTATTTTTTCTTTAACATTTGTTAACCAACATCATATTTATAGACGTATGCATAAGCAGATATAGCTTATAATATAGCTTGTCATTTCTAGAGTCTAATATATTAAATGGAAAATAAACATCATTAATAATTATACCAAACATTAACATTACCTATTTAACTTCAGTTATGATGAATAGATTTATTTGGATAGGTTGCTAAGTATGTCAAGTGATTACTGATCGATATTGGATACAGCTTCACACCAGAACCAGGGCTAGCTTTACTAATGAAACGTGAGATAAGCAGTAGAATGTAATGTCATTGTTTATTCGCTCATTTTACACTTAAATAAAGGGTTTAGAATGGCGATAACAGAATAGTTTATTGACTAATAACAATGGCAAATAATTGTCTTTAGTGTTATCGTTTATTGAAAGGAAAATTTTAGAACTAAGATACATACGTAATTATTTTAAGTGCAATATTTATATTAAGTGATAGTTAAGCCTTAACTTCAGAAGAAGTCTATATGGCTCGACTAACCACGAGCCAGAATACTACGAGCAATTTATACCTAATAAAAGTAATAATAATTGACCAGTACGATTTGAAGCCTAGTTTGCCGACTATCCAAACCATTTAGGTTAGGAATTTGTGTTTATTAATCTAAGGCATCAAATGTAGATACTAGATACCTATCTAAATGTTAATGTCCCATTATATTTATTAAACATACACATAAGATAAGATAAATAATTTTACTCAATAAAAGTATGTACAAATAAATTATTAGTTAATAATTATTAGCAATCCGCCAAAATAAAATTACAACACAACTAGATTGCTTAATTATTATTATTATTGTAGTAACATCTCACGAAATATAATTGCAACTTGGCGCTTAATGTTACCGAGATGTCCCGATATGTGCAATACATAACTTTGGTGTACTTCCAATATACCTGTTCATACATAAAGCATAAGGGTGCCCGCATTAACCTTGTCACAACTTGAAAGGATCAAACAGCCGGTGTAAACGAAGAGATTATTATCTACCTGCTATTGATTCCGCTCAACGTTCTTGTATATTGCGGTTTACCAGCGAACAAGTAAATTAATTACTACAAAATTATTATTTGTATGACGAATTTTGTTCGTTTGATATTGTGAAGTTGGTAAGTAATGTACGAGTTGAATATAGGGACATAATGTACCTACCTACCGCGTTCAGTATTCGATTAAATAAAATAATTCTTTTGATAGGATTATCCCATCTGCAGTTTGTTAAAAAATAAAACATTATTTCTTATTTAATTAACCGTGCACATTCAGCATGAGCCGAAAAAGTTCCTCGTTTTACTTAACACACAGTATAAAACAAAAAGAAAGCAATAGGTATCTTACATATTTCACTTTAAATATAGAACAGGAAAATAATTAAATTTCAATAATCAATATTCAATCATGCTCTTGTGTTTTTCCAAGTCGGTAAAACAGCATGGAGTAAACAACGTGCATTATAATTTAGGTACCTAAAATAAATATGGCGGTTGTTTAAATATCCGAACATCGATAACTGACTTCATCACTATTATTATACGATTTTAAATTATTAATGATTTAATCACAACGACGTTACTATTTGTACCTATGAGGTATAATATAATATTTATAAGGGAGCCCGCATTCACCTTGTTAGAGGTATGAAAGGATTAAACAGGTATCAAACAGAAGCTATGTTTCCGTTGTGCAAACGAAGAGATTATATCTATTGATCCCCTCAGTGTTCTGATATAATGCGGTTAACCAATGTACCGGCATATTCTTATATTATAATATTAAATAAAATGATTATAAGTAGGTACACGCGTACGTATAAATGTTAATTTCAAAAGTAACAATAACTTCTTTATGATATTAATTTATGACCGAATTAATATATCTTTAATATTAATACATAGATCAAAGAGATCTTTAAAAATATCTCAAAGTATATTAAGTATACAAATTGATGCCTTGTGGCCTAATACTTATCATGCTAAGAAACATTTAGTGGTATGGAACCCTCCATGTGCGAGTTCTACTCTCACTTGGCCGATTATCTATTTTATTTTAATGTTAATAAATCTTAAATTATTTAGGTAACTGTGAAAGAATTTCTTTTAAGAACAAGTAGATCATACGTCGTTAAAAATAAAATCATAAGTCGTGATTATGTGTTACTACGTGGTAGAAGCCAAATGATAATCAATTTTAATTTTGCAAGTTTACGAAATCGTGTATTTATTTCAGTATTCCATCATCACATTTATTTTGACTTGGTCGTTACACTACGGTGTCCCTTTCAGTTAAACCTCAAATCTATTTGTCATCTATCCAATATACAACAATTTTATAAACGGGTTTAATAAGTTAGAATTTATATTTAATGTTTCCTACACATTTTGTTTAGGTAACATTAAAATTGTAATTCTATATAACAAAATAATTAAAGAGGGCAAACGATTTGCGCGAGGGGATTTTTTCAAATGACTTCCTCTGAATATGACTGATATCAATCATGAAATTATTATGACTTCACCTTTAATACGATTTTATTACTAATGATTTGATCTAACTTCTTATTAGGTAAATATACCTATTTAAAAAATACCTTGGCTGCTGTGCTACAATAGATTTTCGCTTCGATTATATAAACAAAGAAATTTTCGTTTGCAATTTTGAGAAGACTATCATTTGTTTTGGTTATATAACATAACCAAAATATAATTATTATATTATTTCCAATGAAGTATCAACTGGGACTACTTGTTCCGAAAACAATCTAAAGGCAGCACGCAAAGGAAGCACTGGTGCGTTTTTCTCGAATACCGATTGCTTACTAGTGTATTCACAGTACCGCCTCTGAGGGGAATTACGGAGTAAAAATCGTATAATCCGTATTTCCCCGCGATTTAGTCCCGGAAGATTTTATGGAAGTTTTTTTGTTATTTCATGTAAGTAGCTAAGTAGGTAAGTAGTTTGATGTAAGTTGTCCTTCGCTTCGATAAAATAACTAAATAGTGACGAATTTCGCCATTCACACGACACACGAAAAAATCACCATAAAGGTAGGTACTTATATTGTATGGTAACAAATCATACATAGGTACTTTATGAAATCCGTTTGGATATTTTATGGGCATGATATTGTATTAAATGAAACGTACTTACCAAAAATCGATTTAGTTTATAAAAAACACTGGGCACTTTAAAATTAACACTTAACCCTACACGCTTGAAGTGTGAAACGAATCTGACCGATAAAGCGGATTTCATTATGGTTCAAAATAGTTTGGCATTGCACAAACATTTTTTTAGTTGTGCAATGGTATGTTGTCCTATCTTCCTAGTACAGATGAGTAAAGATATAGAAGGTAAGGAATTTACATTAACGTTGAATCATACTGTAACTTGGAAATTTGTTTAGGTACCAATTAAGTCTTAAGTCAGTAAAGTGTGATTTCACGCATGACTGACTTCATTACGTAGTTGATAAGAGTCAAATAAGATTTTAAGCTTAGATTGAATGAAAAATTATATAAAAATAAAAATGAATGATGAAAATAAATAGTTCAAATATCTGGTTCCTTTTTTGGGACATTTTTTTTGGGACATGTAGGTAGGTACCTAATACTTTTCTTGACATTTTTGTGTGCCTTTGTTGACTAGCTTATCAACTTAAATATTTTTCAAAACTTAGGTAGGTACATATTGATAAATATGATCAATTTTAATTACTTAAGTAAGTACAATAACCACTGTAACTTAATGATAAAAGGATTAATTTCGACGTAAGTAGATTTTTTGGCAAGTCTTACTAATATTCCATAGTTATATTAATAAGTACCTAAATTGGTGACCATAACGAGATAAATAACTTTGCAGGAACAGGCTGTCCACTCGTGAATATTTACTTCTACAAACAGGAGTGACGTCAATAGACTGATACCACTGATTAAAAATCTGATGTACATCATGGAAGCGGAGGATTTCTTGACGTAATATAATGTTTTACGATTTTGTTATACCTACCTATTAGTAGAACTGTTTCCGGCGTTAAAGATGGGTAGCAAAAGCAATGCAAGCAATGCAAAGCATGCATGGCATTTTATGAGCATATTTAGGTTCATTGAGGATTATTAAAACTATGACTTTTGGCCGTTAGAACATATAGTGCCCCGGACGCTTTATAGAACATTAGAAAAATGTAAATCTTAGTACGTAAGTAAAAAAATTTAAAAAAAATCCGCTACCTGCTATAAATTAGCAGGACCACGTAGGTATTAGCTTCACCTCATACTGGTTAGAATCGGATTTACAAAATTCATATCTAGGCTTTTTGTTTTTATCGCAAATACCAACAAGAATTATTCTAGATTTATCAATAATGTTAAATATGATTTTTATCGTTTTTGTCCTTTTGCATTTCCTTTTAATGAGATACGCCAGAATACATAAAATATTATAAGTATATACGCACTTATTACCATTGATTGACATACCAGTTTGCAATATTTCCTTACTGTTATCGAAATACCTAAATCTTAGGTATTTCACGACCTCTATCCTTTATGCCTACTACTACTTCAATCTAAAAATAATAAGTAGTTACCGCATTTCACATAGATATATGTACATAGATATATATATAAACCTATATGAGGAAAATACTATTGTTACATTTAGAGTAACAGTCAGATGGGGAAACACGTAAAAATTGGTAATATATATCTTTATTGGGACCATCAACAAGATCATGTGACGTAGGTATATGACGACCTCTATGCATCATGCTTACTAATACTTCAATCTGATAAAAAAGTAGTTACAGCATTTCACATAGATACTCGTAGATATGTATGAGGATAATACTATTGTTTACATTTAGAGTAACAGTCAGGTGGGGAAACCCGTAAAATTGGTAATATCTTTATTGGACCATCAACAAGATCATGTGTGACGTCAGCCGTCTACGTGCGACAGATCTCGTATCATTTGAGTCATTAGCGACAGGATCGCTGAGCACAGAGCAAATAGCAAATAGACATGAATTAAGTTTGCAAATGGGTAGTAGTAGTCAATGTTAAAATTTAAACTTAAAACGCTTTCTACGCTCATAGCCTCACAGTATGATTTTCTCCTGTGTCGTGGGTACCATGGACATACACATACACGAATACACAAACACCTAGACCTACCTAGAACAGAAACCTAAATTCATCATTTAAATGGCTGTCTGGCCGGGAATCGAACCCGGGATCCATTGCGCATTAGGCCGGTATGGTAAGCGCTCCGTCATGCGAGTCATAGAAGAAGAAGTTACTTTCTGTGTCTACGGTGGATTTTTACCATCATTTATGTGTCAACCTTATCAACCGCTCGTAGTGTCTCCTAATAGGTGTAACAGCTGCTAACCAATGATATCAACCAGGCCTAATGGTTTAACGTGCTCTCTTAAGCACGGACTCATGAATTTCTTTCCATTAGCGAGCTAGTCCACAGCGGATGGAAGGGTTCTATTTACCGATTGTGCCGACGTAGCTTAACTTCATACGACTAGATCCGATGAGATCTACGCAAACCACGGAACTTGCACGCTTGAAATTCCACCTAATCATGCCTAATTGAGGTGTTTTAAAATAAATATTTCAAATCTAAAGTTTCTATCGGGGTGAGATTCGGTCACTCTGTTGACAGTACATAACTTAAAAATACTGTAAAGATAAATTAATATTTCCGACCATATCTACTTAATATATGGTCTGTGGCATGAAGCTTACGGTTTGCAGCTCTCGAAACCTTGAATAATTTATTGTATGACTGTAAGTATATATCCCTATGTACAATATCATTAAACTTGTGTCTTTAACTACGCATAGCAAAATTATTGCCGAAAATTATAGGTACTGTATGACTATTGTGAGATATTCATACTTAATTTAATGGAACAAGTGATTATTTGCTAGATGTTTAGTGGATAGAAAAGAGAAAGAGTGGGTATATAGAAAGACAAAATAAATGATCGAGAGTTATGACAAAATGTCCTATAATGTACGCATACATACTTCTCTTTTTTTACATACACAGATACACGTAAACGCATAGTCCACACAAGTCCAGTTATGTGAAACCAGTTAACACAAGTAAATCGAGGTTTCAATATTCATCTCAAATATCTCAATACACGCGTATTTGTTATACGCTTACTAATTGATCGTTTGTACCGACAGAGGAAGCAACGATGGCATAACTGTTGGATTGCTCAAGACACTGAGTCATTTGCAGTCAGGTGATGCATTTCTTTGTGCGTTAACCTCAAACGAGGTTAGCTATTCCTAAACATTCAATTATGTTTTACCAATTTTCGCTCTAATAACTATTAGTCACGTAGACTTAGTCAATGTGTGGATTATAAATAAATGGATTCCAGTAGCTTAGTGGTCTTGGTGGTGTATGCACAAGGCCCCTCTATTTATGGGGAGAAACAAATATGTGGTCAGCCGTGAGACAATCTCCAACTGTCCAGCTATTCTAAGACCGATCTTCTTGACTGATATTGTAAATCACAGCAAACCATCTTGGTTGCCCTAGGTAATATAGAAAAGCCCACTACATTGGCCACCCATGCAACATTTTACACTCATTAACGAAACGTGTATAGCTAAGAAAACTCAATAAATGACGTACGTAGTCACCATGAGCCTATCTTGCTTATGTTGGACAATACTCGATAAAATCAATCAGCAAATCTGAAATTAACACTAACAGAAACCTTCTTTGATTCATCCAAACCTCAACCAATACTTAGAACGTGCTCATTTCGTCCTGCGATAAGCAACTCCTTGATAAATAGCCCTCTATCATTTTCAATTGCGAACGTTGGATCATATTGTGTCATCAGAGGTTTAAGCCGAGCATTGTGCAATAATGATGTTTAATTATTGTAAACATGTCACAACGTTGCTAAACAAGCGACACCCATTCGTCCGAAATGTGTCACAAATGTCACAATATTTCAGAGTTTAACAAAGCAAGGATGCAAAGAACTGTGAGTAATCCTTAACCGAACTTCTGAGTCAAGGTAAGAAATACTTTATTACTATCCTTTTGTACTTTCAGAGTCATAACTTGTTGCTTATTATAATTTTAAACTAAGAAGACACTTTTAGTATCAAGCACCTAATATGAGTCAGGAAAGAAAATCTTTTGTTGTACAGTCTTTGAGTCAGTCAAATATTTTTATGGTAACGCCGTTTTATATTTTTGAGTCATAATATGTTGTTATTGTGTTACAATTTAATGTTCACGGTGTGGCTGTGTAGACTCACCTTTATAAAGGAAGTATCCTATAGCCCGATTCTATAGCTTGTGACAAATTTTATATTTTCCTTCTAGTTTTAGGTACCTTCTGTAATCCATAATTTTCTACTTAACATTATGTCATATTTCTCCAAGACTATTAGTCTCCTGTGTTATTTAGTTTCTATTGTTCTTAAATATCAGATCAAACACAAGTTAGTTATCTATATAAGTAGGTACTATATTCTCTAACTCCTATAAATTCTTACGACTATCTGCTATGCAAAGAAACGTAAGCAATTATGTCCTCGAAAGTACATATATTTAAACAGAACTTACAAACAAATATACAGCAAGCAGCGATTTCCAACTCCGCACTAAAACCCCCTGGTGGCCGTCCTCAGCGCTCGATGTTCGCGCGCTTCCGATGTTCTTTAACTTTATAGATCAGGTACGGTACATACAATTCAGGCCTTAAATCATTACAACTTTACATTATGTTTACTTTAATTACTAATAAATTATCTTGAAGCTGGTTTCATGGTATACGTGGAAGGTGGTAGAACCCCTTGTAGTTCGACTCCGGCAGCACCACCGCCACACCTATTTCTGCCTTATAACAGCAGTGTTAAGCACTGCTGTGTTCT
>DWPV01000818.1:0-24600 GCA_018251915.1 Urbanus proteus proteus | reverse complement strand
AGTGGCGGCGGATTGTTAAGCGTGCCACGACTACATAATGACCACGACAGCTCTGTCAAGAGCTTTACGCTCAAGAATCAAGAATCAAGAAGAATCAAATAATAATGTAATGTACTTGCTCTACTACCTTCCAAACCCAAATACCTACCCACTAAATATTTTTCTACACTAACGAGTCATCCAGTTAGAATGAAAAAATAAAACTAAAATTATAGTTGTATCGTTCTTAATTACAGAACATTTTAACGTCCGTTAATTTCTTTATTTTACAGCCGAAAGCATATTAATATGTAAATGATGGTACACGGTGGTCCTGCGATGACTTCACTTCTCGATAAAAAATATCGCTTAAATAAGTAAGCTATGATAATACATGGTGGCTAAATAGACTGGAATCGAAATGTAGATATGGCTTAAAAGCCTCGCATTAAAGTCAGTAAAGTAAAAAGTGGTCAAATGCTTGTCGGATGCACAGAAGGGTTCCGTTGTCGGGGGAATACTTAATTTGTTAGTAGAAAAATACTTTTGCTTTGTACAATATAGATCTTAAAGTTAAACTTTTAATTCTTTCGTTATAAAACAGCAGAAAATATAAGAATCTCAAATATAACCTACATAACATCCTATTCAAACCAAAAGTGCTAGACTTTTGAATTCCAGATAAGGTTTAGTTAAAAAAATTTAGACAATTTTGCTAATGTGCGTAGAAGAAATGCTGACTTATGCTTATGGTACCTACGAAATCAATACATGATATTTACATTTACAGATAATAAATAGATCCGTTGTTAATTTGTTTTAATAACTATCTATTTATGGCGTAAGACCGTCTTTGGGTGTTTTATGTACCTACTTAATAAATAGGTATTGACTTTACCGTCGATTTAGAAATAATACAACAATTATTCTTTTTACAATAGTAGCAGTAGAGTAGCGTAGTGTAGAAGGTAGTCTATAATTAGAAAATTCATAAAATAAACGAAAAATCTCTACAAACATGATTATCGTAGTATTTTAATTTCTTTGTTGCGTTATGCATAATTAAGCACAATTATACGTGGATGCTTTACCCGAAACAACATATTTTCGTAATTGGTATCCGCAGAGGTCAATGTTACGGCAATTTGACATACCACCGACAGAAGTACGTCTAACTAGCGAGAGATGGCGCCACGTGTCGGCGGCGTCAGTACTTTCGTCACGGTCACAGATAATAAAATAATTGTACGGAGTTTTATTATCTGTTATTTTGTTTTTTAATTTCTAACTTAATAGAGACGTTAGGCGTTAAATGCCATTGTGCGTGGTGTTAAAATCATTTTCGATTTATGGCGTGAAAATTCTTGGTGATAGTTGCCCATCGTTTACAAATACCTTCGCAATTAACACAATTATGTTTTTGTTGGAGAGAATACAATAAAGTAAGCTTAACGGCAACTCTCATAATGATGCTGACTGATTTTAACTTTGAATTCCTGCTTACACATCAACATACTGAATATATCTTATTAATTAGAAAAGACTTTCAAAAGACTAGTTATAATAAATTAATGCTAAAATATAATCCCATGTACCAAATATGGATTAAGTATAAAAAAATAAGAGTTTGAATACCTTTTCAAATTCATGAGACTTTAAAAATTCAACGACGTTGTAGGCTATTCGCCTCTAGATGGCGTTGTAGGTAGGCACTCCAAAACTTGTTCGTCCTGATTATTTTGAGCCGTAGATTTTTTCTTTGACATCATAACCGATAATAAATGAATTTATTATCAGTTCAACAATTGCAATGCTTATGTGTTTTTAGTGCACATTGCACTTAAAATTTGAATTTTTATTGGCCGCTCGCAAGCTGGGGCGAGTTGGCATTACAGTAAAAACGTGACTTTTATATTAAATTGGTATAAAATAACGCGATATAGCTCATTCGATTGCATTCGCACGTTCATGAACGCATCGACGGGCGTCGCCCCACGCGCGTTAAATGGCTAATTCGCGGGAAACATACGCCATAACTCATATGCACTACGGGAGCCGACACGCATACGTCTCTCTCGCTTTCGCAAACTAGAGAAACCGAAGGCGCTGTTTGTTTTTCCTTTTGCTTCCTTTGAAATCTTATTTTGAATTTTATTCCTGTAGGGCGGTCGCATGTTGCATTATGTCGCCCGTTCACTCCCGTTGGTTTCGCGAGCGTCCTTTTCTCGCTTTTTGTGATTTAATTCGCAGAACGGCATCAGACGTGATTCGAGTCTATAGAAGTTTTTATTGCAAATGTTCGGAATTCGTCGGAGCAAGGTTCGGGCAGGCGCTTGTGCAGTATCGATTGAATTCGGACATCGTTTTTCGATCAGACTTAGATGTTTGTCTCGCATGCGCTAGACGTTTCGATAATGTGGTTCTTTATGACATTTTGGACAAAGTAGGTAGGTAGGTATGTGAGTTTTATGGAGTAACTTAGATGTAGGTAGAGTTTTATAATTGCTGTAAGAACTTACTATAGTGGTACCAGGCCGTTCTTATACCTATCTAGGTACCATTCTTTTTCTTTCCAAATATGATTTTTTCAGAGATACATGTATGTAAGTAGGTATTTCAATTTTTTAAGTATCTAAGTAGCAAATAAATCTATTCCCTCGTATGTAGGGAAACCTTAAGTATTTTTAAATTTGATAGGTACCTAGCTATGTTTCATTTAACTATAGGTACCTATCTCAATGCATAAATGTTAGTAGAATTTACAAGAAAAAAATACATCAGATACCATATTTTAAAATTAGATTCGTTCAGTGACTGCAATCAAAATTTTAATCACAGGTAGGTAGATACTAAAAGTAGGTATATATGCCACCTACCAGTGGATAGATAATCAAGAGACTTCAGTTCACCAACTTTATAACTTAACAATCTTAATCCAATCAAACAAAGCTTCAAACATCAACCTTCGCTTCCCATGAACATGGAAGTCGGTCTACTTCACTTAACCGTAGAACAAAAAAGTTCAACTAAAGCAGATTACGTCCCAGAGCCGATGCATCAATATTTGGTTATACTGTTGACACGCAAACCGTCTTAGTCGTGTACACAAAAGGGTTCACTAATGCCCTTTTTACCACAAAAAGCTGGGACAAATATTGGGACAACCGCGATCGGCAGGGGCACGCATTATGTACGATTATAATTATGGTTTATCTGTATATATGGAAATGTCTGTCGGTCTGTGCGTATGTTTGAAGTTTATGCATTTTTACAGCGTGGTAGGGTAGGTACATCTTTTTTGCCATAGGAGTTACAATTGAAAGATGAGTACCGAAAAACTCAGATTTCAAATATTATATCTAAATATTTATTCAGAATTTAGGTGGGTATTATAAATGTTTGCTTAATCACAGATCAATCTCATTCCGTGACATATCGGAACGTACCAAAAATGGCTACGCGGCTTTCTATTGCACGAAAACTTACTTGTCAAATGTATTTTTCTGAAATTTTAATTGTACTGTACTGTATTGTAATTGGAGCAATTACGGTTCTTAGAATCATTCCGTAAAAATCCTCTCTAGAAATAACCTCCTTAGATAATTGGAGAAATACCCACATAAATCCCATTTTCTGGATTATTTTTAAAACTGCCGTATGAAAATAAGGTTTTTTGATTTTTTTAGATTTCTGAATATTAGGTACCTAGGTTATTTAATTTAACTTTGAGCAGGTATTATGTTCAATGTATACAAAATATAGCTATATTTTACATGATAATTAGTAGTACGAGTATAATTACTTGTTTGTTATCGTCAAATTAAAAAAAATATTTAAACTTTTTTCTTAAAACGACTTGTCTATGGTCTCGAATTGCGAATTGGGAATAAACTACACTTAAACAAATCGATAGTTGCGTCCATCTTGCGGGAGCAAATCCATTAGCGATTAACGAGCGATCGAGGGACGCACTAAATTAAAATAAATATTTGCCGGCAGCGCCTGCGCAGGTCTTTCAAGTCGCCGACACAGGGGCCGACACCGCGCGGTGTCTCAAAGCCTTCATATCGGCAAGGGTATTACGTATCATATCTGGGTTTTACTTGTTTTAGTGGATTAGACTATCTGGGCTTTAAAAACTAGATAGGTTAAAAATTTGCTATAAAGAATCTATGTTGTAGATGCAATGTGGGAACTCTAATTACAAGTGATTATTGGACCGATAAAAATGTATGGTCTGATGTAGCTCCAGCTCCACATGTTCTTAGAGTTAGATGCCATTGTAATTGAAACCCTTTTTTTAAAGATGTGTGTTCTAGTTTCATGCGCCGCTTCTTCTCCATAACTAAACACTTTCCGAAGTGGTGGTTATGACAAAACAATATTATTGACGTTCAAAAAGAATTCTTGTAAAGAATCTACTTCGAATAAAATATTTTTTATTTTAACTTTTGATTTTAATTAAACAGTAATTTTACAGCATAGAACATATTATTCAAGCAAATTCAAGTAATGTTGGAGATTGAGAACACAACCAATATTAATTATATTTTTAAGTGTGTGCTCATACGTACTATTTATAATCTGTTTGTTACATTGACAACTCTCTTGTCTACTCTGTATATTCTCTACTCTAATAAAAAGGTACTGAAGAGTTTAGTGTTACTATTTAGTTAACTATTTTCTTCTTTTTCAAATACTGTAACTTAAGACATAAAATAAATAAAATAAAAGATAATAGGAAGCTCTAAATACTTATAGGTAAAGGTACCAGGAAATAATAAAAGACAAATAGATCATCCATTTACTGGATCCGTTGTAGTGGCATGCGACACCCGATAGTTTGAAAATTTACCGAATCCAGTGAACGAAAAACACGAACCATATATATTGTAAACAGAGCTTATAAATAGATAATACATACGTAATACGTATGTAATATTGTGTGGTCTTGACCTAGAATAACGTAATAAATCTTACTAATATTATAAAACTGAAAGTTTGTGAGGATGGATGGATGGATGTTTGTTACTCTATAACTTAAGTACGGCTGAATGGATCCGGATGAAATTTGGTGCAGACATAGATATTAGTCTGGAATAACATATAGGCTACTTTTTATCCCGGAATAATGTGCGGTTCCCGTGGGATAAATTTATTTGACTTTATCGCCGTGTCAATGATGTGACGACATGTTTATTGATTTACATTTCAAACGCTGGTGAAGCCGCGGGGATCATCTAAAGATTCTAAAGTACTAGAGAAGCCAATATGTTAGTTCATTTCTTACTTACACTTAGGTACCCATCATTAATTTTATGACTGACTGAATAACTTTTATCGTTTTTCTACATGTATTACTTTACATTATTGATTTGCAATTTATTTAACACTAGTTGATCCCCGCGGTTTCACCCCCGACGGCGTCCGTATGCATTGTACAAATTAAAGTAGCCTATGTTACGCCTTAGACCTTCAGCTATCTGCCAGTGAAAATAGATCCAACCGTTCAGAAGATTACCTCAGCCAAATAGACACACAGACAGTAAAAAAAGGTTAATTGCATTTTTGTTTTAGGTATCGTGTATAATTTTATATGCATTGAGTAAAAAGTTGTTATTTTGACATCAAAAACAGACTCTTCTTACCTATAGTATTATAGATAGTATATAGTAGAACCTATAGATATAAATTAGTACAGATGCCTAGTAGTGTTTCCTGGTATAAATCCCGGTATAAGTACAATACCTACTAGTATAAATCCTTGGTAAGAAGTCAAAAACTTCATACCTAAGCTTTGCGTTCATGTAAATGGAATTTTCCGGGTAGCGTCTGGCAAAGGATGCGACTGACATTTTCCAGGAAATCCGTTCGCAGCTTACAGCGTTGGACTAAATTCCTATGAAACAGTCAATTGCGATGGCCTTAAAATATAAGGACTTAAAATCCTGGGAATCCTGTTCATTTTCTAATACCTTAATACGATTAAAAACTAGGCTTTAGCAGTTTTGCTTGGGTCACATTTATTATAGTAAAATGTGTTAATCCAGGTCATAATTTAGCTGTGTGAAAAAAATCACCTAAATTTTATCGATACTTTTTGCGTTAAAGAGTAACTAAGATCCATCCTAAAAAAAAAAAATTAATCTTTATAATATTAGTAAAGTAACATAAAATCACATATACCTAAGTTATCGGAGTCTTTCCTGACGTCGGCCACAAAAGCATTGTTAGGAACGACTAAGGCTAACTTTTTGTATTTTAAACTACATTCCAGTTTATTGCAACTCACCCCTAGATGGCGTTGTAATGATACAAATAAGTAGTACTGTCATAGGAGTCGAACATCGAACTATTTTACCATTTTTATGCAGTCCATCTGATGAAAAGTGGGAATTATCACCAATAGACACATGTGATTAACCCCGCATAAGGTTAAGATTTCCCTGAGGTCGACTACAGTACAAATGCTACCCCTGAGGACTAAGTTGGAATGCATCGTATACCTAAGTATTTTGCAGCGCTTAACACTGCTATTAATAGGCAGAAATAGATCTGTTGGTAGTGCCCTGGACTCGATCTACATAGGGATGTACCACCATACCACATACCACTTAGATTAGGATAGTCGGTATTCTATTCCCAGGAATTTAATCGATGTGATAGTTATGTGTTGGGTAATAGACTAAGTTTAGACTTCGGAAGCTGAAGCTCTTATTGGAACAATGTTGATAATCTTCACTAATTAAGCGATCTGGTGCTGAATCCGAAACATTCTGATGATACTTGAAACTTATCCTTAAGTTACAATCAAATATTGGTTAACTAGCTGATCACCGCGGTTTTATCTGCGTTAAAAAGTAAAAAGAACACATGTCTAAACATAGGTAACATCCCGTTCTCCCGCGACGGCGGCCTTAAGCACGTATAGCTTCAAACTAGCCTATGTTACGCCTTAGATCTTCAGCTACACAGCTTACAGTGAAAGTCCCGTTTCGAAGATTAGCCTAGCCAAACAGACAGACAGACAAAAAAAATGCATTTTCCTTATAAGTTATAAAAATGTTATTTTGAAATCACAAACAGACACTTCAATTTTGAAATTATCTACTGGATTTCAACATCAATTCTTCTAAGTTTAAAATCGTTTTTTGTAAGATTTAATTATAAAACGATTTTCATCTGATTGCAAGTGATCACTGCCGTGTATGGACATTTGAACGAAATTAATATGAGCTGTCTTGTACGGTTTTATCTAAAAATCCGATTAAATCCGAGGTCCCCAGGGATAAGATAGTCGTCTCATAGTACCTAAGCGTACCGGCAACCACGGTCTTCCAAACATAAGAACTGCTTCACGGTAGAACTATATCTAGTGGCGATGATACCTTCCAGGTTGAACTAAACATAAATACTCGTTCTACCACATTACAAAAATCATAAAGATAAATAATAGGTACGTATTTTGTTTTATTGACGATTTTGTACTAAACTATCTAACTATGTATTTTATACTATCTTGGTTTAACAAGTCTCTAAATTTTAATCGTACGTAGGTAAATATTTATCTTAACGTTTTTGAAAGCATTCAAACAGTAGCAACGTTAGCTATAAGAAAAATAATATCTGTATAACTATTGTCCATAATTTCTTGAAAACCCTTGAACATTTAAAGGTTAACTTTTAAAGGTGGTAGAACCCTACGTAGTTCGACTCCGGCGGCACCACCGCGACACCTATTTCTGCCTTATAACGGCAGTGTTAGGCACTGCTGTGTTCTGGCTTGAAGGGTGTAGTCAGGGAGACAGACTTATCCGAGGCGTTCCATCTCAGTCCTCAGGGGTAGCAACGCATCTGTGGTCAACCCCAGGTATGACCTTGTTCGTAACTGGGGTTGATTACAAATGTCCATGGGCAGCAGTGGCCACTTACCATCAGGTGGACTGCAAGCTCGTTTGCTACTCACATGTTATAAAAAAAAAAAACATATACTTGATTGAAAGCAAAGAATGTAACTAAGCTAAGTATTAAAACTCAAAGAGTAGATAATCAATGAACGCATAAAGCATCATCATTACCTACATCTGTTCACATCTGGCGCCTCATTTGATAGTATACGATCACTTATCAATCATTAACGTAGGCTCTGAAACCGCTCATAAACCTTTGGAAAGATTTATCAACCGACGCCAGTATTCGTAACTAGCGAGTCATATTAATACACAAGTGTAGTCAGTTCTGTCCTATTATACTGAATGAAGGTATAAAACTATAAAAACCTTTTACCAACGCCGCTTACTGCGACCATTAAGTATAAAACCCGGTACATTAGACCAACCAGCTAAGAAGACCCCACCGCGCTAACGCCACCCTCCTCACCAGAGACCAGGGGGACTGGATGAACAATTTGATGTGATTTATAATTACATATGGAGACGCCACTGTCTTTATGAATAGATTTTCTGATCTACATTTTAATGCACTCACATCCTTTAGGAAATCGTAAGTGTAGACACACGCTTTTAACGCAATCGGTCTAGACCATTAAAATGACTGTTGTACGGATATAGAAAATTATCACTATTAAAACCGTTCTTTGATCTCAAATATTACTTACAAGGGCTATAGAAAAAATTGAGGATGAAGGGGTGAAGTTAAAATTTTCTCAATTGAAGCGCTTTGACGAGTTTTAATATTTGAATCAAAGCGCTTTTATTGTGCTATTGTGTTTAAAATTATATTTTTAAATGTTGTTTCGTATTTATGAAGTGTTATAAAGTGTAAATGCGATTTTTAAAAGAAAAACTTAATGTGCGTTCGTTTTGTGACGGCGGTTTTAATTGCGGAGGTGTTATGGTGCCTTGGTACTTTTAAATTTTGAATTTAAAATAACTATAAGTGAATATTGAAGACGCTGTTAAATGATATATTTTATATTTGTTATATAATAAAGGATGAAAGTACAGGCCTTATGAACCAGTGAATTGACGATTGGGCAAATAATACTATGCGACTTGTAGGTATTGTGGTATGTTATAGCTTAACATTTACGAAATTATCAAACTAAACCAATCTATTAATTGCAACAAGATGTTCATGTCATAATATTGTAAAGTTTCTTCCGCAGTTTTTTCATTGCACAATTCATTAAGTGGTGGTACCTGCTAGTAAATTATTTAAATTACTTTGCGTAAAAACTAAAGGTAGATATGATACAAAAATACGTACTTTTTAACGCACCTATGTATAACTAAGGAAATACCGAAAATATTTTATAATGTTTTAAATACAATTAAATGCTTCTACAGGGACACGATAATTGTAATTGCCACACTTAAACCCAAATGCATCAAAGAAAGCCGAATACAGCTCATCAAAATTAATTAAAAATTGCACGATTTAAATTTTGTTACTCTCAAAACCTTATCAAAACACTATCAAGACAATTTATTTTCAAAATCGAACTTAGATAATATTATCTATTCTTGTGGGTGAATATAAATTATTAGTATTAATTATAAAACAGTTACTTAGGCCAGGTTAGATGAGGTTATGCCATTATATTAATAAGAATAAATATTTTTTGAATGAAACATTTTTCTCGCGCAAGCGTAGGTGCTACTGAGGGCTATTAGTGCGAATAGATGACTATATCCCACGCAGAGTATTAAAGTATTAGCCGGTCATTGAACCTAACGATAAATAAGCAAGTTACTTACATAAAATTAAAATAAATATCTATTTGCAAGACCTGAATCTTTTAATGAGAGTGAAAAATGCTACTACTGACTTATCTTTTACTCGACGTAAAACATACAAAACAATATACGATTAGTTAAAGATAGATTTAATAACAAGTTTATCAATTGAGTTAATGTTAAAAACATTGTTAGGAAATCTACATCTGAAAGAGTTTTATTCAAACTTTCAATCAGTGCTCTGGTCAGCGGTAGACTATAACGAATATGACTATGACGAAACGAACTATGATGGAACAGAAATATGTACATAGATAATAAAAAGATTGATATATTGTTCTTAGCCATCTTAGTATGAAGTAATAAGTATAACATAGCTGTAGTAATAAGTATCACAACGGAGTCTAAAAATAATACTCATAGGAACATCATATCTCCATGTATCACAAAAACTCAGTGCAGTTATGCGTGTACCCGGCAGGTGGCAGCACTGTCGCATAATTTTAAGCACAGATCAATTATAACCGGTATAAATATAAATAACACTCGTATTTACGCTCTACTTTTGTTGAAAGAATTTTTTTAATTGTCCGTGTTAATGTGGTCTTACAGCTTCTGTAAGTTAATTTTATTTATTTAAATCGCTCAACATACATGAAGTATTTCTTAAGGAACGTAGCCAGGATGTTCCTGCTGAACATCTGCAATCTAGAACAAAAGTATCTACTAGGTAGGTACTTAATTGTTCCCTGCATGTCGTAAGAGGCGAGTAAAAGGTGATTCCGGGATTGCTGGCGGCTAGAGTGGGAACTCTAAGTGGCCCCGCGAAGCACGGCGGTATGTGTGGTCGCATACCGCCGTACACCTGACGGTGCGGCGAGAGTAGCTCTCTCCCGAGCTGAGCCCGATGGGGCAACGCGTTCAAAGGACTCCGGCTAGCATTTCTTGCTGAAACCGTGGAGTCCTCTTCGGAGCCCCGAAGACCGTCACCGGCAGGGTATTAGTGCGGTAAAAATCCCACATAACCCGGTGTCGCTTCCGAGGCGTCGGGTACCTTTTGAAGGTTTAGGTACTTCATACCGATCACATATGCGCTGCTTGAAGACTAAGTTGAAACTCCTCGTACCTAACGAACGACCTAACAACTATACCTAAATAACAGGTTGTAACAAAAGCCACAGCAACATATCTGCGAGTTAAGATATTTCTAGAGAGGTATATTCGCCGTTTCAGTACGGTTCACATAATTAGCGTATTACTGTTAAAAGGTATAGAGAATTGAAATTGAGGACTTAAGCCATCGCAAGACTTGTCATGTTTGTACTTAAACACCTTATACGATTGATTGCTGTTTGCGCAAATGTGGCATTAAACACCACTTATCAGTAGGTATGTCAGGAGCAATTATCACGTAAAAGGGATGTAAAGTAATTACTAATTAGTTCTACGATTTGGATGAAATTAGTATTTGCAATCGATGTGATTTGTAGGCGACTAAACTTGTATATTGATGTAATGTTACTTGTATTAGAAACTAGATGGCGTTAGTTGTAAAAAACAATTTCAATAATTTTAAAATAAATAGTTTTGTGACACAGGTGGATAATGTTAAATAGATATAGTTAATACAATCATTGTAACATTCCAAATCATTAGAGAAGTTTTGGAGAATTTAATTAGGTAGGTAGCTTACTAGGATTGTTGGTTTAAAAGAATTAAATTTAATGTAAGTACATTGAATTTGATTTTAGTAAGTTGTTGCAGCAACGTTCAGCACCAAAGCTGTTTGATTTGTTATGTTTTGATACAATGGGTCTAGTACCTAAGCCATATTATAGGTATTCACGAGGTGTACTTATTGGGTCTTCTGTAGCAGCAACTCATCTGAGACCAGATATTTTAGGCGTGTAGGTTCCTGCCACGATGTTTTCCTTCACCGCCAAAGTGACCATTATAAAAACCCCCTAAACTATTATGACTATATGCATATCACTTTTATAAATATCCAAGGACTTTCAGATACATATGATGCAAAAATCCACAATATCACGCGATAGAAAATCAGCACAAATCTAATTTAAAACAACGCCACCGTCCACAGATTAAAGATCAGTCCCGGGAGTCGTCATTGATAAGATGCAGGGGTCGGGGCGATAGGCTTAGCTTAAGCTGTAATTGATTGGCTTTAGAACACATGTTATTTGTATGGCCTGTTCTATCTTTTTTGATTTTGTACCATAAAAAGAGAGTAAGAAGACAATTGTAGTGTGAAAAAAGATTAAATTTAAGTTATGATAGATTTTTAAAAAAATAGAAGTAACACGAGCAAGCAGCCACTTGATGGTAAGTAGCTAATGTAGCTCATGGACATCAGCACTAATTTAATTTAAAAAAAAAAGAAAAACAAAAATACGCGACGAATTGATAGCCTCTCTTCCTTTGGGAAGTCGGTTACTGCTGTCCACAGATCAAAGATCAGTCCCGGGGGTCGTCGTTGATAAGATCCAGGGGTCGGGGCGATAGGCTTAGCTTAAGCTGTAATTGATTCGCTCCGACGTAACTGTGATGCGCTTAGCTGTCATGAACGTGGTGACGTTTGTAATGTTATGTGTTACAAATAAATGAAGGGAATTGTAGAGTGGAAAAAGACTAAGTTTAAGTAATGATAGCCGTGTTTTTTAAATAAAGGACCTTATAATAAGTAGGTAATGTCGCACATGAACATGAGCATAAATCTTATTAAAAAAAAGGAAAAAGATCTGTCCCGGTGGTCGTTGATAAGATCCAGAAGAAGGCAATAGGCTTAGCTTAAGCTGTAATTGACTGGTTTAATGTGTTTGAAAGAATCTTATGTGTAGGAGAATTAGCTTTAATTTCACTGATGATGACAGTGGTTTTTGTATTATAGCAGTAGCACCTATGCAGTCTACCTGATGGTAAGTGGCCACTGGCGCTCATGGACATCTGTAATCAACCTCAGACTTATCTGAGGTCAAGACATCTTAATGTCTTGTGTAAAGTTGGACACATGCGTTGCTACCCTCGAGGATTGAGTTGGAGCGCGTCGGATAAGTACCTGTCTGTCTTAACTACCACCATTGAATATAGAATACAGCAGCCCTTAACACTGCTATTATTAAGCAGAAAATTCAACTCCTAAAAATCTCTAAATGCGTCTTTCAAATGTGTCAAATCACATGCTTTATCGGATAAGAATAAAACATAAGATTCCATAACGTTAGAAAGTTAATAAATTATTTTAATTAGTTCAATAACAAGATCATTTCAAACAATTCTATTAATCCGCACCATATGTCAAAATAGATGAGCAATAAACAAACAGACGAACAGACAGCTGCCACGACAGCTTACAATTTATTACGTCAACTATAAACAAACGCTAGTTAGTTTTGTCAATACCAAACCCCTAATCATTATAAAATTAAAGTTCTTTACACCAATTTCCTAGTCCACTTTTTTCTAATAAGTCATCTTTATAACGACGAGCCATTTTGATACAAAAACGACTTTGCTTGACTGTTTTAAGGTGTCGATTGGCATGGTTGTATTCAATAACAAATATTTGAGTTTGTAAGGTGTTTTTCTACCATATAATTAGGCAACAGACACCTTCGTTTGATGGCCCCTGGCGCCTGCCGTCTCGGATTCAAAACTTTGTTCATTTTCGTTTATTTTTGATTTTATAATCGCCGCAAAACTAAATTGCTTAACATCTTAACTGCTGTATTGAGTTGTGTTATTCTGCTGTAAAATAAACTATATCTTGCTCAATAATAGGTAGATATATAAAAGACAAACGAAGCTGTAGAGCCTAATGTACGGGAAAATAATTTACAGTGCGAGCTTGAACCTGAATTTATCATCATTAAAAATAATTAAAATATCACGATCGCATTTCCAATCAATACTATTAATTGTTCAACAATTAGTGAAATTATACAACAAGTCAATTAAAATACTCTAATAATGGCAAACAACATTTTCTTATTTATAATAATCATAAATAAAAACAACATTAATTTTTACATGTAAAACATTTCACGCGAACTGAACTAGATGGCGTTCGGATCGCCGCGAGTGAAACTGCGGTTCACTCATACGTGTAATAATCTCTGTTCTTCAGCCAAAATAAACTGTCATTGCAAATTAAAAACAGGGTTTAAACAAACGATAAAAAATAAATAGTTGAGCCTTCCAGATTTTTTATTTAGCTTAATAGTGAACCACAGAATAGGTATACGTAGAACTTACTGTCATAAATGAGGCCCTAATAAAAAACGTCCGAAAAAGTGATCTGTAATTGTTATTATGGTTTTTAAACTACACTTTACCAAGCGTTGCTTTTTGGGTGGTCTACGAAAACTAGACAAACAAGAAGTTTATAAAGAACAATGAATTAAAAATTAATTACAATAAAACTTAATAAGTAGCTTGTAATATGTAATACCTTTGCCTCCCCACCGTACACTAATTACGGTTTCATACGCTTTAATGTTACAAAAACTGGCAGAAAAAACGATAATCATTTGTTTATGCGACTCATAACATAGAAAATTACACGGATGAACTGTTTCTTGGCTTACTAACGAGTACCGTTCATAAAAATGAGGAAATATAAAAAAAGACGATTCATAGATGAGCCCCGATCATAAATAATAGAATCATTAACATCTGCCTCTATGATTTCGACCATAAATTTTTTAGGCGCCAAAAAACTCAACGATGCTTAACTGGAGTCTTGTTGGGCGTTATCGGAAAACGACGTGTTTGACGGTTATTGCGTTACGTTATTTTTAATTTCCTTGTTTTAGGCAATTTAATTTTCTTCTTCATTTATTTTTTGTTCAGCCACTTTTGGGTCAGGTTGTAAATTGTTATGCTTGGCTGTTTGAATAATTGTAATAGTAACATAGAATTTAAAACTAAATATCGTGTTTTTTGCGTCTATGATTTGATTATTTTTTTATCTGTATAAAATATTTTTTTTATACTGCCAGTAAAGAAAATAACAATTTGTGTGTCCAATAACTGTCACTTTAACAGGGGATCGTAACTGTTTTAGATAAGATCATAATTTGTGTAAAATAATTAAAAATCAAAAGGTTTACTAACCAAATGGTCTGAGTGGGGGTCTCGGGGCGCACTAGGTGCTGGATTGGGCCACAGCAACTTTGACAACATCCGTTGGCTTTGGCTATAGATGAGCTCCTACGAAGGAGAGAAAAACGAACTTTAGTCATAATAAGAATAAAGGCGTAATACGCCTGACAACCGAACGGGATTGTTGTAATTGGCCGGCAGTAGCTAGTCGACCTAGTTCTAAAATAGTTTATTGAGGAAATGAAACATAGGTCTAAAGAAACTGTACAATATATTATGTACCTATACAATATATTACCTATGTCACAGATAAAAAGATTGTACTTATCTAGACACGTAAAAAGTTACTATTTAAACATTATTAATTTAAAAAATTGCTTTTGTCGTTTTATTTATCGTGGAATTGAATAATTAAGTCAAATGAAACCCACAGTATTGCAAGAGAAATAATATGAAGCTTCTCTCTTAAAAAATATATTATAAGTATATTATTATTATATGATAATGCGGAATACTATTGTAACGTTTCCGTATAACGGTTTCCGTTACAAAAATAATTTGATCTACACTTCTCGCTAATAGCGCGCTTAAAGAAGTATAACTCCAATTAATTTATCTATGGTTAAACTAAGGTTACTTTCTATTACCAGTTATAAAGGGGTGTTATTAAACTAAAAAACTGTGTAGTAACCGATACGTTCGCAATTTCTCAACGTCTCAACTGTTTAAGGAAACTAAATAGTATTGTAATTGCGGTCCAAGTATGGCGTCGAACACATGTAGGTAATTAAAATGGCATGTAGCGGTGTCAGTAATGCAAGATTCCGATAACAAGGTGGGTTCACAGTTTCTCGTAATGATGGACACCGTGTTTCTGCTTTGAATCATTTTTATTGTGGGTCTTTATGAACGGCAATGTCAATATATTTCAATAAGCTACCCATGGGAATGTTTAAATAGTTTGGCTAGTAATGTACTGTTTGCATTGTCCTTAAATACCAATTATAGCTAGCATTATAAACAAGGTTTTTTCATTATCTTTACATTTTTTTATCTTCTAATTGTATTAAGTATTGTCATATTGATTTTTTTATCGGATTGATTTTTAATAAATGTATTAAGTTCGTTACTTTGGGACGTTCAACGCCAATTCCTCAATACTATCATATTACAAAAAAAACGAAACGAAATAACTATTTAAAAAAAATAACAGTTAATTATAACGTTATAGTTATCAAGTTAGATGGCTACCCTAGTCACACTTCTTAGAACCAACAAGCCATAACAAAATAACCGATATAACATCGAAGTGAGTGAATGAGTGGATTATTAATAATAATAACACGTTTTTACTGCGCCCGCGCCTCCGGCAAACTCCAGTATAAATGCATTGGTAACTGTTGGCTATATTGCTGTAATACGGTATTTATTATTAGATTGGCCTTATTGCAAGAAAAACACGGTTTAAAACGTTGTTTGATGCATAAAGCAAATGTATGCAAAAAACTTGGAGGTAAGATAGGTAAGTATGTGATTCTACTTGGTTTTATGACAGGAATTAATTAATTTGGAGTTAATTAATTTTTTATTGATATCTCTATAATTTGTTATGATGCTTTGTTGCTATTAAAATATTTCGTTTCTATCAATTTATTGACTTAATTACTTATCCAATATAGCACCTAGTTACAATACGTTATAAAATATACTTTAAATCACAGACATATTTTTCTAGATATCTTCAGATAAAATTATTAAACCATAATGATTTTGTCTCACAGGCAATAGTATCATTAGATATAGTTAGATATTAACTGAATATTAAATAATAAGTCAATAATTAGTGTTACCTATCAATATTTATAAATAATCATTAACTGAAAAATGAATTGTTATTTTATAACTATTTTTTTCTCATTACCTACTATATAATTACTTAAACTTACTTTCCAAGACTTAAACCAAGATAGAAACGTTCAAGGAGTGGTAGAAACTAAATTCCAGTGTTAACGTACAAAAACCAAGTCTTACGAGAACAATGAGAGACACTAATTGTTAGTAGAAATGAAACAAGCATAAACATTCATGTGTAGGATACAAACGCTTTCGGAAACACAGCATCCACAATCTAACACATTACTGGCACAAAAGAGCTCTCGTTAACAATACAATGGACGCGAGACTAAGAAACATTATAAATGTAACCAAATGTTGTTTACACCTGGACATAGTGTTTATAAGGTAATATACACTTGGACACGCTACGGACCGCACGTAAGTGTTTGTGTTATTAAAGTACTAGCTTTTGCCCGCGGCTTTGCATGCGTTAAATTACATGTAAACTTTCCTATTGAATGACTCCATCTATTAAAAAAACTGTATCAAAATAGTTTGTAGCGTAGTTTTAAAAATCTAAGCATACTTAGGGACAGACAGCGGAGAGCGACTTTGTTTTTTACTATGTAGTGATTATCTACTTAACTGCCCTAAGCATCGCATGGAAAAAAAACATTAGTTTATTAATTATTTCTGAATCCACTAACTTAATCGGGCTTTTAGGAAATTGAAACGAAATTTTGCCAAATAATAGTAGTTAATTATTAGTACTTAGTGAAACAACTTGTGTATTACTAACTACTTATTACAATTTAGATGTCAATAACATATATTTAGGTACCATTAGAAACATCATGAAATATTTCATAATTTATGCATTCAAAGCATTACGCCTTAATTCACTCCATGCATTGATGATTGTATTTGTAAATTTATTTTTAAAACAAGCAACAAAGTATAAACACCTAATTCTGTAAAACTTTAAAAACACACCAAATGTTGTGGACGCCCGCTAAAAAGTATAACGAGTCAGTAATAATAGGTTGAGCAAAGTTCTCGCCTGCAAAACAAACAGTCGACAGAGCAGACGACTCGCAGAGAACGCTAAATTACTTTAATAACGCGGTGTCGGCTTCAGCAAATATTCCGAGACCCATGATTTATTGCGCCGGCCGTTTAACCTAACGGTTGTCAAATGTGAGTTTAATATTAATATTATGCTCCGTTATATTATATTTAACGTTATAATGTATCGATATAACGTTATATATTTTTTAATATTATAGTTAACGTTATATTATATATTAGGTAAGTGTTACGACAAAATTGTATAACTGGTGACGATAGCTAAATATTCGTTATTAAATAGCTAGGCACAGACAGAAATACATTGGGTTTGTTATATAGTTTTTTAAAGATGTTATTAGTAGTACTTTATCTGATAAGTGATGATGGGTTGAGCAAAGTTCTCGCCTGCAAAACAAACAGTCGACAGAGTAGACGACTTACAGAGAACTTCGATTTTAGTATAATTTTCTATTTTATTTGCATATTTAATATTCCTACGACATATGATTTATCGCGGCATCCGATATTTAATAAATATAACAACAAGCATAAAATGTTTATTAGTGATGAGATTTTACGTTTAAGATTATTTTATTTAGTTAAAGATGTCCAAAAATCGTATGTCAGCAAATATAGGTACCTAATCATTATGTTACAGTAATTAGAATTCACTTATTTTTACGAGAGGCTTTGTAAAAATCGTTACAACAGTTTTTTAGTCTTTTTAAACCGGCAAATGAACAGACAAACATGAATCAGATATCGTACAATTAAACAAATGAACTTAGTTATGATTTGAAAAGTACACACATAATATTTAAGAATAGGTTTAAATTGTCAATTATTTTCTTTTATAATCACATAAAATCGTATTAAAATAAAATAAAAAGTTATTTGCGCGGTCTATCCATCTTTGATTTGTCTATGGCACCTGCGGGAAGTGGGCAGAGGTCTGAATTTACACCAATAATCGATATTTATCTCTCGTAATACAGCTGTCATCGTAATCGATGTCGAGAACCGGTTCTCGTGTCGTTGTGAATCACCAATCGATATTATTTATCGATATCATGTTTTATGTACAATTGTACTATTGAAGTAATAAATTTCATTAGTACTGTTAATAAATACGATATAAACTAGTATATTACATAAATCGTTAAAAAAAAGACTTAAATCACTAAAAATTGAGTAGGTAAGATTATTAGCATCAGTTCATATAGTTTCAGGATTCATAGGCATATGTTTTATATATTTAAGTAGCACTGCTTCTTATAATAACGAAGTTGCAAGCAAGCACACAGTCCACCTGATGGTAAATGACTTCCACCGTTGAGCATTTGTACTTATAACCCAGATAATATTGAAGTCCTATCTGAGGTCTGCCATAAACGCTACCTGAGTGCTAAGTAAGAACGCCCCGAGTAGGTATGTTTTCGATGTTGGATGTTGTTAGATGATTAAATCAGACCGCCTCAATAATTATTTAGTAGTAACACTTCCTTTCAACAGGAATACAGCAGTGTTATGGACATTAAGTTATTAGTCTACTTGACTCTACCATTTTCAATGGATGAAATATCTAAATATCTCTATCCTATACTGGGTAGGTACTAAGAATATAGGTACCTACACCAATTTTATTTGTCACTACATAGTAAAAAACAAAATCGCTTTTCGCTGTCTGTCCCTATGTATGCTTAGACCTTTAAAACTACACAACGGATTTTGATGCGTTTTTTAAACAGATAGAGGGTTTTTATGTTATTTTGCCGCAAACTATAGCTAGTTGTGTATTTATAAAACTATTTAAAACAGCAGTAGTTAGGTAATTGGTTGTTTTTGCAAAAGTTTTCCTATATTATCTGATCCTGTTATGAATTAAAATACAAAATACTTAGGTACAGTTATATCTTTAGCAGAATTATTTTTTAAAATAACAAATGGCTGCATAACTGACTGATAACGCTATAAATGTCTAGTTACAGATCATGATAAGCAATATAAATATTTATAACTAGTTTATAATTAATTTATAATATTTTCTAGACGTCAAACGCATTCTTAACTCTTGTATTAGGTGCATAAATAATATATTAACAATAAATGTATATTGTATCGATATATTTTAATAACACAGTAAGATTAATATTTTAATCTATTACCCAGATTTTAATCTTTATTATCTAGATATTGCTAAGTTCTAAATCATTTTAAAAGTGGTAGAACTCTTTTTTCTTCGAGTCCGGTGACGATATCGCTCACCTACATATTTCTGCTCAATAATACTACCTACTCCTTTTATTTTAGTAGTCAGATACGTAGGTACCTACAGGAGTTAAAGAAAGGCTTTTTATAATACTGAAAATTATATTTAGTTATTTTTATAAAGAAAATATTTCGACAAATATTTTTAAACAAAGTGCGTGAGAGAGACCTACAGTTTCTCTTTTAAGCTTAATACCATCCATGGTTTACAACTTAATACTAGGACATCAGATTTTAATTTAGTACTGGTAAGCAGCGGTTATAGAAAATTGCTCCTAGTACGCTGTAATACTGCTTACAAGATAGGTGGGTACTATAGGTAGGTTTGTAATAGGTAAGCTTGATTTAATTTTGATGGAGCTCTGATAAGGTCTTGTTGGACCGTGGTTCTAAGGGGTAATTTCTTGTTGGAGTCTAGAATTTATCATCTATTAAGGGAATTCGGTTAGAAATTTTTATTTTTAATAAAATTTGACCTTTTGCTTTTATTTTGCTTTTAAGCAACAAAAACATAACAAAAGCAACAAAATACATTTTCATTTTTATTTTTTTCTTCCCATTGTGAAATTTTACTGTTGTGACCCGATTTTAATTGAACTCTTGCAAAAATAAATCGAGACAAAAAATATACACGTAAGTCAACTTCATTAAATTTGCTTCTAACGTCATCTATCACTACTCCGTGCCACCCATTGCATTTGGTAATAAAACGCGTTGACAAATATTCGATCGCCCGAAAACATCATAAATAAGAACCGAGAACCAGTTATTACTTCAGACGAAATAATATAATGTCAAGAACTTAATCAGGCGATCGCGAGACGCGGTCCAGCGCAGGGTGTAATTAGCGGGCAGTTGTACAAATATGTATGGATGCGCCCGCGCAGCCGGCGCTGCGACGCCGGAGGGCGGTTAAATACACCCATAAACATTCACCACCACACCACCGACGTTACAGCTGAATACACGACCCCGATCACGAGTCGCAGCGTGACATCCACTCAAACTATCCGCGATCTACCGATCAATAAATGCCGGCGGATCGAAAGATCGACGCTAATTAAGCTCCATAAAACCGAATATCTATCCTACCTTTCACCGGCGACGAATTCTACGGGAAAAAAGCCTCATGCGCGAGCCCTTACGATCGTAATAGATTAATGATATAGCCTGCGAGGTCCGCTTAGCGAGCGGTCGCCGTGAGCGCGGTGGCGGGTAATGACGGCGGGCGCCACCCGCGTGCGTGCGAGCGGGACGCCGCGCTACCCGCGAGCGAGACGCACGAATAATCGAACAGGCGCCACCGCTTCGCCGCGGGGCGGCGCCCGCGTCGGCCCCACGCGCACAACACATCTTATTGAGAAATTCCCGAGATGATGCATAATTCTCCTTTTGGTTTCCTGTGTAGTTATTTTACTCCCTGTTAACAATATTACCATTTCGGTGACCGGCTCGCAGACGCATATTTTATCGGCAACATCGTCTCTTTAGGTCGACTTGTACGCGCTTCGCTGGTTGGCCAGGTGATTTATAACGCTCCGCAAATTCGTACAATCGCTCCGATGCCGTATAAATCCTGAATTGGCTAGCTCCTAATGCTGTTTTAGGGCATGATTTGCATACGAATATGAATATATTATGTTACCGTAGGTGAATATTCCTCCAAGGAAATGGCTATGAATAGTGTTGAAAGGAATAAGTTGCAAAATTTCGATGCGTTTTTGCTTTCGTAAATTTTCATAATATATTATCTTTCAAATTTTATTTAAGTCATACACAATGAGATTTAACTTTACAATATGTACCTAAATAGAAATAAATCTTAAATGAAATTAATGATATAATGCTAACGGTGAAAGGCCCCTGAGATCCATGGTTCTATTCCTACTTTGGCTTCATTTAAGCTTAACTTAGATCCTAGTCCTAAACTTAGTTATTGCACTGGTTCTGCGTATCCACTTCATATACAGATAAATTTAATATAAGCCTGCATAGGCAGGTATGTAGAGTCACTAGTCTCTCATAAGTTATTTAACAGATTATATAATTATTTCATTTATATTCCTTACTATATTTTGACAGTTAAATTTTCTTACAATAATTAGGTTCCATTTGAAGAAAATTACACCCAATTGTGCCTAATATTACTCAGTACACCTATCACCAAGTTGCTAATTTGAAATCAATCAAACATGCACAACATACAGTAGGATTTTCTCCTGTACCAAGGATACCATGGACACACACATAAAAATACACAAGTACTCAGACCCAGAACAGAAATCTAAATTCATCATTTAGATGTCTGTTTGGTCAGGAATCGAACCCGGGTCCAATTACGCGCTAGACCGGTATACCCACCACGCGGGTCGTCAAAACCTAGCAATAAAACTTGAAAATTTCACGCAAATTTCTCAGAGCAGAGAGCTGTTAAGACACCAATCAGTTCTTATCGAACAGTTATGCTAATAAGACATGGTAATTCCGAAATCCAACAACCCATGAACAAAACGACTCGAGCGGGGTCCAAAAAAAAAGAGTTATATGAGCCGACGGCGCCATGCAGCAATTATGGACCCTAATCCAGGTTCGCCGTTCGAAGAATGTACCTAAGGTCTAGTCAGGTTTTTCGAAACTACATTTTTAGCATAGCTACGTTTCTTAGAAAAGAATGCGACTGATTTGTCCGTATCGGTATTTGCTTTCGGATCACTTTTTTCGGGATACAATTTGACTTTTTTAATGGTGTAACTTTACTCAATGTATATCATGGTTGATTTAATACCTGGATTGGTTTTATGAGATGAAAGTAACAAACGAGCATTTTTTAAATAATGAGTAACGTTGAGAAAGTACCAAAATTCTCCAAATCAAAGTAGGTATACCAGTTTTTATTTGTATTTGTATTATTACAGTGCTGGTAGTCCTATAGGATAGAAATATGTAGGTATGTGAGGAGTTGGTTCCGTCAAATTATTCTACTTTAAGTGCTAGATTATATCACTGCTGGACGCGGGACCTTATATATGATCTACTACTAATTCCCGCGGTTTCATCCGCTGTTCCAAAAATTAAAGTACTATGTTACGCCTTAGACTCTTAGACCTTCAGCTATCTGCCAGTGAAAGTTCCGTCAAAATCGGTCCAGCCGTTTAAAAGATTACCTCAGCCAAACAGACAGACATTTTTTAAATTGCATTTTTGTTATAGGTATCATGTATACCTACTTTTATATGCATTAAGTAAAAAGACACTTAAATTTTATTTATTTGTATAAGTGGTAGCAGCAAACGAGCATGCAGTCCATCTGGTAGTGAGTGACCACTGCCGCCCATGAACACTGCTGTTATTATGCAGAAATATGTGTGGCGGTGGTGCCGCCGGAGTCGATCTACCTACCTTTAAAGTGTCTTTTCTCAGAGTAAACAGTTTAGACCATAGACCACAGCGCTGGTCAAATGCAGATTGGTAAACTTCATACACCTTAAAAACTTTAGGGACTCTTAGTCATATAAGTTTTCCTTCGTTGTTTTCTTCTCGGTTAAATCTAGTGACAATTTCCTATCATGCATGGTATTTCGAAAATGTAGAGCCTGGGATTCGAACCTACAAACTTTGTTCAAGGACTAACAGTCATATAAATTTTCTTCATTTTTTCTCCTTAGTTAAATCCAGTGACAATTGGATTGACGCATGGCATTTCGAAAATTTAGAACCTGGGATTCGATCCTGATCTCTCAGATCAAGTGGAATCAAATCAGGCTATCATAACACTAGATCGCCTAAATGTAGGTATATGTTACCTATTACCTTGAGCCAGTGACAATTAATTCGCGCTCATAAGCTATCGCGCTCTCAGGTAATATCAAACATCCAGAGATGCTTGTCTGGGATTCGAAGCTGATCTCAGTCGAATCAAACCACCAGGCTATCATAACACTACGGTCACTAATCCTATAATTCGAGGGCGTGACCGCGTGACGTCACGTCGGCCAGCCAATCACGGCTCGGGACACCCGAGCGTATTGTCACCCTCACGGCCTAGATCGGATTTCGATGAATTTCTCTTGAACTCGCCTAAAAGCAAATGTTACCTATTGGAACGAATTATTATTAGTGAATTCCTAATGCAGCTTGCACGGTTCTGCAATTTGCTTTTCCTAATTTTTTTAGTACCTAATCTGTGTGGCGTGTTTTTTTACTTAAATTCGAGCAGTATCATAAGCAATGAACGTCTATAAATAATAATCATAAAATAGCCAAAAACAGTCTGGAATCAGAAGTTTAATCGGCCGAATATGTATATCTGAATACACTTTGTCCCAGAGAATAAAGTTAGAAAAAATAAAGAGAAAAGAGACACTTTACAAAAGAAGTAAAGGAGTGTTTTAATCATGCAGTTATATTATTAGTATTATTAAATAAAATAAAAAACTTTATTTAAGAAAAACTTTAATAAAAATTTATCTAGCTGTTGTATCACTATAACGTCAATACCAAGTAAATACGAACAGGATCTTGGCTAACTCCTACCTTACAATCCCACGACATACCTTCTTATTTCAAATAATTTTTATAACCCTAACCGTTAAAGTCTCACCCCAAAAAAACCCAAATATCAAAACTAAAA
>DWPV01000817.1:0-24626 GCA_018251915.1 Urbanus proteus proteus | reverse complement strand
AGTACGCGTGACATAAGTCCGCTCGCACGCGGAAAAGCGTGCGTAAAGTGCGGGCTTAAGTCACAAAGTGCTATAAAATCTTTTAGTTCATTATTTATGTCTGTTGCACTAAGGAATTTCTGTCTTGATATTATTTTTTCAGTTTGCCATTAATAGCTACAAATTTTTTGAAATATCTTTTCTAAATGTCGAAGTCCATATCTGTCCCTAAGTTCCTCACTCATCTTATCCCGTAAGACGAGCCCCGCGTAAGCCCCAAAACACGTGATGAAAATTTTTATCCAATTTGACAGATGATTTATGGTAATGCTATGATGAATTGCGTCCCGACAGATGTCAGGCGGCGGGGCGCCGGGCGCGGGGCGCGGGGCGCGGGGCGGGGGAGGCTCGGACCTTGCAATCTTTCTCCGAGGAATTACAGGAGGATGATCCGAAGGGTTGGAGTCCTCACGCAGGGGAGATATAGTTTATCAAAAGTGTCCGAAAAATGTATTTTTATATTAAAAATCAAAAATATATAAATATATATATACCTATCCAATATTTTTTGAATTAAATGCTTTTTTAATTGCAATTCATATAACATTAAATTCTGACTCTTGACTATAAGATAACGGTTTACATCTAAGCAAAACTATAAAACCTACTGAAAAGTAACAAGTTGCTACAATGAAATGCAGATCTCCGTGGAAATCTTTCAATTGTAGCTGGAGATTTTTGGACTCTACACAAAATTCCAAGCTTAACCTAAAGTTAGGGTGGACAGCACACATTATCAGCAAAAAGTGTCTGTCGACGGGGATTAGGAGACAAGACGTACGAGCGCGGACGTGACGCCGTCCGCCCCGCGTCCGCTCCCGCGCCCGCGCCCGCGCCTGCCCCCGCCTCCGCCCCGCTACACGAAAGCTTGCTTATTTACAGTTAATATATCTTTACTGTAGGCCTTATCCGGCAGCTCAAGAGTCCTGCAAGTTATGGACGGAGTAATGCTTGATAGCTGGTTACGTGACTATACTCGTAACGAGGAGATTCGTAGACGAATAAAAGTTTCAGAAATTGCTCTCAAAATTATGAGGTTCAAGGTTAATCCTTGAATGGCCAAGGTGGCCCTGTGTGATGAGTGTTGTGCATGCCCTTGATTGATTGGGAAAATTCCGAAGTTAAAACTTAAATGAAGAGCAGACGAAGCGAACTAAGTTGTTTATGTTTTCTTATATTAAATACCGTAAAATACACTTGTATACATTCGTCTAGAAGTAATTGTCTACAAAACGTATGGCAAGCTTTAGCTTAATACGTATAAGTCGAGATAAGGGTACACGAAGAGGAGTGTAATGTAGAAGCTCACGAGACATTCCAAGTTGCTTAATTGCTTGCATGTAGTTTAGCTGGAGATGGTTTATATAATTTGATGGATTGTGCTTCTGTCAAGTTTAAAATATTAAGGTAATTTAGAAAGAGCGCACAGATACTCGTATGAAATACGAGTATTACTATTATACAGATATTTCAATGTCTTTGATAATGATGATGATGTTTTATCTTAAAACAATTAATGTTGATGTAGATTATAGCGATATCCGGAGACAGAGATGAAAAAATATGGGCTGTTGCATTCAGATAACAATTAAGCTGAAATGGGTTATACAGATCTACTTGTGGTAGTTTGAGGCTTAGGAGAGGCCTAGCAATAAGTTGTGAGCTTGGCAGTAAAATTCGAAGGTAAGTCAACTAGCTAGTATCTAGTTCTAGTATCTAGCAGTGAATTTCAAAGAGCTGATAAGTCTACGTGTAAAGTAGGACAATTTAAGCATTTGCACCTCGGCGGGAACTGAAGAGGCGGCGCGCGGCTCATTAGTGGTATCGCGAGATCTCTCGTGACTCGCGCCACGTGACGACATGATCGAAGCCTCGACACAACTGTTGCGCGATTTGTGTCAGTGAGCACGCAATCCAGACACAACATTGCGCGATAACAAACCAGTTAGCTCTACAGGATCGGAGGACCCGTAACCACCTCATGAATCAGGAATTTAAGTAATTGTTCAGAACTCTTCCTAATATAATTCATGTACCTACATGAAACATATCTCTGAGATCTTTGATTCTAAGTTAACGTCATATGTTTAGATACGTTTAATTGACGGTTTTATGAAATTTTAAAGGCATTAACACTTTATGTAGACATGTTTTTTATTATTTTTACGTGTTGCTTCTGACGGGCGTATACCGATACGACCGATCTGACGAGGGCACCGTCAGATACAATATTTGAATAATGCAGTGATCGCACCGTGACGGGAAAACGTCAATGATGCGACAACAGGTTGGTGCGGAGTCGCGCGGTCCACGGAAGGCACGAGGAAAGGCATACCGGGGCATGCCACACGGCCACAGGTTGTAGGAGGCAGTGAAAGTCTTGAGGACTGAGTAGGAAAAATTAGCAGAGAAAAGTTAAGTTCTAAATATGTTATTGTTATATGTTTACCTGTTATGTCGACTTTATTAGTTTTCGCAGTTATTTTACCTTATCTTTATATTAACATTTTAAATTTATCAAACTCTTGCTATTATTATTATGATTTAAGTTCCGTACATTAAATTAAGAACTTGTAAGTACTAATTAACATTATGGTATACGATGTAAAATCATACTAAGGACAGTGCGAATTAATACATAAACGTCAAGTGGCTAAAATTAGAAGTGGATCGCAACCAGGTGGCAATGTGTTCCCGCTTCAGCACGCAATTTATTGCAGATGAAATCAAATTACCGAGAAGCGGTCGTTTCCTTTTTATCTGTGCTTCATCGGCCGTCGGCAGAGGGCGCTGGGCGGCGTTGGGCGGCTGCCAGCCACGGTAAGATGCTGGTGTCAGCTGCCCGCATGAAGGTTATTAACGAGCGGGTTCTGCTCACATGTTTTTGGACAAAACAGAAACATGAGTACAACGCGGATTAATGTGTTCCTACAATTATATTTGTCACTCGCAATTAAGGAGTTATATTGAAAGAAAGAGTTATTATTGTTATCGGGGTTATTTACATTATTTTTAAAAGTAAAGCGCCACTTTTTGACTTTATAGAGATCATTAAGAAATTTAAAGTTTTGAAACAAGGGCGGGTTCGAGTTTTGGTTTCGGGACTGAGAGGTAAACAGAGCTTACTCTATGTCGTATGGTCGTATGTAAGGATGATTAAAGGAATGTTTTAATAACTGCGTATCGGGCGCACAAAGTCACAAACGTAATCAATATCTCATTTAAGTGTAATTGATTTTGTTGAATGTTGAATATTCAAAGACTATAATGCGTTAATGTTCATACTGATAACTATTTCAGGAATTATGTTAATCTAATACTAATTAAAATTGGACGATTACTATATTCAATGTTTAATTGCTGCTTCAATCCATAATTAATTAATATTGCGACAGTGTATTGTTGTAGGTTTTGTTACCTTTGTTACGTATGTAAGGATTGCGACATTAGTAATTTAGTAATTAAACTTAAATTAAGAATAACAGTTACTTATACAAATTTTATTTACGATAGTTTTATCATAAACGTGATTAGACGCCAGGCAAAGTTATTTTCTACGCATGATTAGCTTTCCTTTTTCAAACTCCCTGTTTCTATTCTGTCCGGAAAACTTCTTACTACAAAGAAAACCAAAAATTGTATGAATAGTATAAATAAAACAAACACAAAGGACACGGGGCTCGCATTCGCTGAGCGTCACGTCCTGCACGCTCCGGCAGCGGGGCCGCCGGGACCGGGCCACACATGCCATCACTCATTAATCAGCTCAGGACACACTGCCTCTGCTACCTCGTGACCTACTTAGTCCTAAGATACTTTCACTCATTACGTCAGACAAAGGGTCATAACATTGTAAGGTGTCTATTTGAATGCTAGTTACTTACGGATTGTGATGCATACTCGTGACTTTTCGATTGACTGTAAATTACCTGCGGTTTCTACTGTTATGGCCACATCGTTTGAGATCGGTCTCACCTGAAAAAAGAAAATAATCTCTTAAATATATGCATCTCTAATATCACCAGATTAAAGGGAACTTCTGTTATATGGGAAACATAGATGTGGCACAGGATAATTTTACTATCAAATATATCAAGGAATAAAGAATGGAAAGTTAAGGTTCCGGTACGTCTCGTGTTACAAATTGAGGAAATACGGCCATGTAAATAGGCTCGAGTGGATTACCGCGACACGTCGGCCGTCGGCCGGTCGGGGGTTAATGCACCCCATTCTTCTGAACTCGAGATAAGGTCGCATCATCTATCATCGCTGCGAGCGTGGAGTCCACGTGACGGAGAACTTTGACAGTGTATTGTTCTAATCCTGCAGACACCTGCTGCCATTCGTCACGGCGTGACGTGACGTCGGCCGCCGCATGATGAACCGCTTTTTATTTAACCTTCGCTCCGTTATCCATTACCTATTTTATGTGTTCAAAAATGTCATATTTATACAATTCAGTAGGTACTTTTTTATAACTCTTTGCCCTATATTTATCAGCCAAATTTTATTTAAATCATCTTCAAAACTTCGCACAATATTGTATTCTAGGTATGTTTTAAATTAATGATGATTATTGTTGATAATTATTTTTCATAAAATATTAGAGCTACATTAGGATGAGTTGTTGCAATGTTTATTTAAAATTGATGACATGTGTTACGTACGGTTCTATGGTATAGACACTACCTATTTGAATATCATGAAGGTCGTTGCAATAAGAAGTACATATAAAGTATCTAAAGCGAAGATCCTAAACTGTAACTCAAACATGAGCTACCCAGAAGGCGGTGTTGGCAGACGGTAACGAGGCGGGCGCCCGCATCGCTGCGCCTCGCCGATATCTTCTGATCACGTGACGTCACTGCTTTTCTGCCAATTCAATGTTTAATCGAATCTGTAAATATTCTTGAGCAAGGAGATTAAAATATAACCTGCTTGTGTATTTAATCTCTTTGATCGCCTGATACCTACAATTGAATTCGCTTATGTTGTAAGTTTAATATCAATCAGTGGCTGACAGAGACTGAATCATTGTTCAGTAAAACATTAACGGTCATTTGTATTCAAATACTGCTCACAAAATAGGCATGAAGGTGGTAGAAACATTTGTGGTTCGACTCGGGTGGCACCACCGTCACACCTAATTGTTCCTAATAGAGCAGTTTTAAACGCTGTTGTGTCTTGGTTTGAAAGCTATGACATGGTTATTCCAGGTTTAGTCGTCAGGGAACGGAACTGTGGCAAACCTCTGGTAAGATGCAAATGGCAACCGGGGTTTATTACACATATCCATGGATGGTAATGGCCACTTACCATCGGCTGGACTGCATGTTTATTTGCCACTTCTATACTTATTATAAAACTGAATGCGAAAATACTGTTAATTTCGGCATTTCCACAACATGAATATTTCCAACAATTTATTGTAAATGCCAATTAAATCTCTTTTAGCTCAGAATCTTTTCCTCTGCGAAATTTCGTTTCCTATTTAGCGTCCTTAATTCATAGCCCGGTGGCACAATTATAACTTGGGAGATTAGGCGACGCGTAAGCGAAAAACAGAACGTTTAATTAAAATCCGCTAACTTTTCCAGTTACTGCGTATGTACCTACCGGCAAACAGACCAAAAATAAATTTCCTAATTACATTAAGTCCAGAAAATTTTGGGTTGGAGATAAAGAGGAGTTACTGTTTGTGGAAGTGAAGATTATTAAAATATATTTTAATAAATAGGGTTTTATTTTATAATTAACATTCCGAAATTTCGATACAACACTACCTATAGATAAAATGTGTTTAAGCCTTTGGGTAACCATTACCATATAATGCAGTAAATATGTAATCTTCAAGTTTTTTAAGTAATATATTTTAATGAATTATTTCCCTTCAAATAGTTTCGCTAAAGAACAGAGCAAACAAGCGTGGTGGCACTATACGACATGTATTTGAACGCAATGATGTCTAGTATGAGCAGCCTATAACATACTCGGTGGAGTGCAGGGCGGCGCGCGTGCTAAATGATGCACGCACTCGCTAAATGATTGAGTGTCCGCGGGACAGCGGGCAGCGGGCAGCGGACAGCGGGACAATGCGGCTGGCCGGCTCGAGCGGGGTAAAAGGCCGGATGGGGCTTTTATCCCATGTTGCTAATCAGGACATACGACCTGCATTACATGAAATGCATCTCGGTTTGCATACACACATATAGAACCGTCTACATGTATCAAATAGCTGCTAGCGGTTCGTATTATTCCAGTCCAGGCCAGCAGAATATCGAATCAATATAAGATTAAAATTGCACAGTCTAATAAATCGAATACTGTTATAATTATAACATTAAAAAATATGAGCAAGTTTTAAAAAGCAAAAACTAAAACGCGTTAGCATACTATGAATGCAGTCGCGATAAATAATTAACTAATAGTCTGTCTGACATCTTCCCTAGCGTTGGATCAGGAATACATTGGTCATACTGGATCGCTCATTCAATCCGTCGAATATTAGGTACTACTGTTTAGACACTTTAGACAATTTCCGTTGCAATCAACGTTGAATTATTTCACTCTAATTGGATGCTGTGTAGTAAACAATGTAAATAACGAACGAAACAATGATACTAATGCATAGCATTATGTTGACCCACTACTGTGTCAACCAGAGACTCGAGAACTAAGAATATAGTCGTTATAAAGTGAAGCATGGTTAGTACACCCAACTATGGCGGTTCACTAAGATCATTAATCTATGTAAATAATAAAACTCGGTGCAGTTCTGTGGCCAAACAACAATACAAGCTAATTTTCAAAGTCGCAGAAGTTGCAGCGTACGGTACATTTATAAGTTATGAGCAATGTAATTTATAGTCTGCAGCAGAGCATCTTGCAACAACTGCATTGTAAAGGCGGCTACTTGAAGTACTTCTTTCCACTAAATATTAAAATTTATCTGAGAAGTTGGAGTCGCGGCGGGGCCGTTACAGCGAGATTATCTCCGCAGTGTTCTTTTTGTTCACGCAAACTTGTTTAACTTCATGCTAGTGTTTGAGTGCCGCGGGGTATCGAGTAAAATGACTGTTTTTGCTAATATTATCTCAACACGACGAGGAGTATCCAGACGTCGGTTAAGGGGGGAGTTTTAAATATTTGGGAATAAAAATGACATGCAATTATGTTATATTTGCTGAGAGTAACATTATGGAAAATTATTTAGTAACAAGGCCTTTATCAGGAGTTATAACACTTTTACTTTCTAAAGTAAGATATCACACGTTGAAATAGTCTTCGTCTGGGTTGAAGAAAGTTTCAAGATAGGGTTTATCAGTGACGTAACAGCTGTATATCATATCGGTCTTTTATCACACCAGGCGGAGAGAAAGTAGAGTAGATTAGAGTGGACAGAACATTTCTATCCCGATAATATACTGACAGGAACAAGACGCGCGGAACGGTCTATTTGTGGCCACAATAATTACCCAAACACATGTTTACATGTGTGATTGATTGCATGTCAGAAGTGTACAATACGGAACAAGCAATCGTTAGAGAAAGTTTCTTGTATCTGAACATGAGTAACTAAAGTATGATAAATAGTCCTTTGTAAGACAATGCCATTTGACACGCCGTTACGATCCGATTTTCTTGTGTCTGTAGGCTTCAATATAAATGTTATCTTGATCAAAGACTACCTTTGATTACACAATCATAGCCCTGTTTTTTCATCATTTGCAAGCATTTCAGATACAATAATAAACAATATATACACATATACATGCTATACAGAACTACAAAAATATTTATTTCGCGTTTCTTTCGTCTCTTCATAAATAAAGTGATGCTCGATATCTATCGATTAAGTGCGTTTATCGCTTCTATATTTCCACGAATTCCTACTGGAATAGAAGAATATATTAAATAGGGTGTTAAAGCTAGAATTCCTAGATGCTTTGGATCGGTAATGACTTCCCCGATATACGTGAGCGCACGCGACGTGCGGCGCTAGATGTGGGTCGCAGAGGGGACCTACTTAGGTCTATGTCGCGTTAAGTGGAGGGGAGGAAATAGAATGCACTGGATTTTTCACATTTTAGTACAAAGACTACAAAGTTTACCTCAGAAAATGCCGACGTAACTAACGACTCATCTTAAGATATGAAACCGCTTTCAGGTAAAATACACATAATTTAAGGCAATTTGATATATACCATACCATACCATTGAAATAGTTCATTAGCCAGACCATGATCTGAAACTAATTTCATTCATCTAACGATTGTCAATCGCAGACGCGTTGCTACTTTTGAAGACTACGACGGCATGCCTATAAGAAGTTAATAGAACTGCACCGGACAGGTCATCCGATTAGCAAATAGCATGTTTTCTATGAATTTTCTGCCAAGAATATTTAAGAAAATAATAACTGCCAAACATGAGCTCCAAGGGATTTATTCGTTGAATTTCCTTAAATGACTGCTTATTATTATTATGATAATAAAGCGATGCGTCACTCAATCTGTTTACCAGCCGTCGGTGGCAGCCGGCTGAGGGCGCATTACCATGACAATCCGCGAGCCGCCGAGATCGCGCCTTCACCGTCATACACACGCAAATGAGATGTCTTCGCGACATCCACCATCTATATTGAACAGGAACATGTGGTATGTACACATGTTTATTCAACTATAGTCACTGATGTAGGTACCTCCTATAATACCTACTGGCCTTAATGCTTAAACGTATCTTGCGAAATAATTTATTAACTTCTTCCTCGTTTATTGTTTTGATATTTTAGCGTATGAAAACAACAGGAAATATCTGTGTAAAGTTTTGACTAACTCCGCAGAATTCACTATTGTTACCGCCTTTATTAAAAAATATTAATCTTCTTTTTTAATAATGGGTTCAAAATTGCTTGATTAAGAACTTTTACTACTATTACCTACATATGTTTATTGAAATATGCTTAAATATTCTTTGGTTTGAAGTGAATGCCATAAACTCTTAAATTCATCCCACAATCTTAGTTTTATATATCCCCCCGTTCTGCTGGTCGAAACCAACTAAGTTTTTTAATCAAATCGTCGATTTTTCTCCGTCTCCCGCCGCCATTAGCATCACAATGCCGCGAGATGGCGCGTCACCCGCACCTGTCTCCTGTCACAGATGTCGTATCTGGACATCATGAATTGAGCCTTTTGCGCCTGTTCATAAAGTGGATTGAATAGAATTTCGTCTCTGAATAGCAGACGACATGCTAATCAATCAGATTTCTACGCACAATCTAAATTATCATGACCTATAGTTGAGGAAAATTATATACCTACTAATTTTATAAGGGTGAAAAAAAGAATAGCAATAAAAGAAAGAACATATATGTAATTCGTGAATTAAAAAAGAATTTAAAATACGATATTTACCATAAACGTGACCCAAGTGGGCGGAGCCGCCTAAAAATTTAGTCAAGAATTAATACATCATGGTTTCTTATTCTTAGTGATTCAAGTTGGTTAGATATAAAAGATGCAACGTATGCACATCGAACAGCGATGGATGTGTTGTGCTCGCGTGCCCGTGACGCTGCGCGATCCCAGATATGGAGGAAAGAGCCGAGAGAGAGGGTTTATTGTGAACAAATATCCGTGCCATGTGAGTTATGTGCATGCGTTTGTATATTCGCTGCATCCCTTTTTAAACTTTACTTCTGGACATGGGTTGTTCACAAAACTTCTTTGATGTACCTATTCTGAGGAAATGTGATAAACCGGTGTTGCAATCTACAGGCGATATTTGGGCGCCAAATTGCCAACGGAGGTTCAGGCCACCTGGTCTGCAATATCTAATAGCAGCAGAATTTCAGTAGTAATACGTGTCATCAGCTGATGAACATAACATAGCACTGGTCAATCCTGGGGTATCCTGGGGTCCAAGTACCAAGTCCCATCTATCGCCTTTAAGAGAGCGGCAAAATTTCGTCAATAGGAGGATTTAAGTCCCTCCATATGGTTCCAAAATATTTAAGTAATATTTTTTGCTTCATCGCATGTCGCATTAGCGTTACAGTCTCCGGTTCTAACCACTGGTCCATCACTACTATTTACTAGTAAATAAAACAATTCAATTAAAAAATGTGCACTCGAAATCCATGCTTAGAAGATAATATGGCACTAGATTTAACTCAAATCCGAGTTTCGTATAAATGCAAATTGCATTGAAATCGCTGCGAACAGTTGATAGTTGATTCGTAATGTTTAATTCAATCTCAGGTAAGCTGACAACGCGGCCGCCTCGCGCCGAAACAAACAGAATCTGACGCGCTCAGCGAAACCGCGCCATTCAGGGAAATTGATTCAAACAAACCGCTTCTTCATTTTAACTTCGCGGGAATACGACGACGGTAGTAAACACTTCCGTCCATAAAATAGTTTGTTCTTACCATTAATTAAGAAGTTCTGTTGCTAACTGATGATACTTTCTTAAATTAAAATTTAATGCTTAGTTGACTAAAACAGACCCATGTGAACTTTCAAAATAATTTTGGACTTATAGTTTACGTATACAATAATTATAGTTTTGTAGATACCTAATTTTTATATTCTTGAGGACAAGGATTTAATCCTTCTCCACTATATGAGACGCTCGAATTGTTTTAGTCTTATTTACTTCCCAAATAATTTGTCAAATCTGAGAGGTAGGAGAAGTAAATCACTAAAAATAATATATATTATTGCGATTATTCATTTACATGAGCTATCAGCAACATAATGCGCAGAAGCGGAAGCGTGAATGTAAATCTGGCGCGCGTTCCGCTGATAATCAGCTGATAGGATCACCAGACGCGTCGCCGCCGGCGCAGGGCACTAATCAGTTTGACACCGGCCGAGAGCACCCGCCTGCCTCGCTAGTGAAACTAGTATACATTAGTCTCACTACACACTGCCCTGTTACCAAATATAAGAATGTAACACAACGAGTGAAATGTTTCAAGGATATTCGATAAATGTATGCGGTGAGTTTTTGGAAATGTAGCGGGTTAATCATACATCCGTGAGCAACATAAAACGAGCCCAACGTAAAAAACAGGAAACAATTTCATGGTAATAAGCGAAATAGAATCTAAGCTCACTTACTTTAAACAGATAATCTGAAACGGTGTACGGTGCCATGATGTTCCAATTAAAGATTAAAAACTATCCACCTTGCGAGGAGCAAATTGCAAAACCTATAGCAATGAGACATTCATTGATTGATGATGAAAGAAACATACGAGGTATTCTTACGAAATTCCTATCCCGTCTCGAAAAGAGTTACAATATAGATACCAGCGAGTGCAAAGTTTCTCATCCACTATCCATTATATTTACAACCCCAACATTCACTCACAGGAAGTACATTCGTGTTCACTCAAATGAACATGCGAGCAGATACACATCGAGCGACCGCGAGTGACCGACCGGTTCGCTCTTTAAATTGATTTGTGCGTTACCGGCAGAGATGGAATCAGACTTTACATCAGAGATTTTATCACTTATATGTTTCCTATACATGCTGTTTAAGTCGACACTTCCTTCGCAAACTGGTGTAGCTATAAAGTTGTTTTCAGCTTGAAACAAATTCTTGTGTACTAGTAAATAAAATTGTAGTATCTACTTACTATTTATGTATACGAAAAATATATATAATAGGACGGTGCCCAAATTGGAATATCGCTCTCCTCGGGAAGCAACTGACTTTAGTTTGAAGAAAAGCAACTTGTAAGAATATCGTAGCTTTTCCAGAATAGGAGTTAAATTTGAAATGGTTATCGCAGTGTATCTAGCTATGTTGATCGCGGGTGATCTAATCAGCGCCGCCCGCAGCGCGCGTCACGGCGTCACGGCGTCACGCACTAATCGGAGCTGGTGCGGGGCGTTCACGCGATACTCTGAGCGATTTCCTGATGTAGAGGCCAGGAATTAGACTAGACACACAGTTAAAACTTATGGGTATCTATCATGTATTTGAATCTGAACTCGAAATGACTCATTTCTATGTAACACGTACATAAGGCTTAAAAAAGTGGAATAGATGACAAGTTGACACTCACAATAAATGAATTAGTAATCAACTTCAAATAACTAAAAATACTATCTGACCCTCATTATAAAAGAATTACTACTATAGAAGTATAATATATACTGCCATCGAACCTGTGCCCTTTGAAGTTGTCAAGTACCTACCCCCTTCTACGTATTGGATTTAAATTTAACTACCATACCATCGTCTACCACATATTTGAAAAGTAACAATGAAGGACATTATAATAAATTTTTAATAAAATGTAGTCAATGGTCCACTACCAAATGCCTCTGACGGATCGATTAAATTCTGAATGAGCATCCAAATATAAAGCCCAGCAGGCTTCATAGAGCCTGCTCGGGGCAGAACATCCGATGCACCTGATAAGGAGTCCCGCGGCTTCGAGTCCGGAGATACTCCTTATCATTCCATCTGGTATTTCGATTGTGCATCGGCTCGCGGGAAGGACGGGTTCTTGTTAAGGTTTATGATTGAAACCCCCGTTAGCTTCATCAGGAATTTCTTTTGTGTGTATTACATACGGTGAAGTCGATCTCGCTATAAGCGCATTTGACATGTAAGTACTGTGCCTACGAATCAGTTTCCGAAAATATAATCGGAATTTATTCTCTTTGACGAATTGATGATAATGTTCCTTTTATTTATAACGTTAACATCTTGGGTATCAGAAGAAGCATATCAAGGAATATGCCAAAAGAATATCGTAATATACAATATGTCTTATATTATCATTGTATTCGATCTCTTGTAACTCGTTTAATGAGTAAATTAATTGCTATAGGTCGTAAAATAAGGGCTAGAATGTTTGAATGAGCGGAAACCAGCGAGAGCCGCGGGCATGTTCGACATGACAGATTAACCAGTAATCTGGACACTGTACACCGTTGAGTGTGTTCCACGATCCCCGCAGACCACCCTCGGAGATAAACCAGCTCCTCTGTGTGGACACTTGTTCAGATCACATTAATATGATTAATAGATTAAAGGGATTTAGTTTTGATATGTGGGTGTGCATGATTTAATCAACTGTTTTTAACTTTGATCCATCTTTCAGATCTAATCAAATTATTTAAGAGCATGTGAAGTGTAGATAAATGGAAGTAGGCAGTTGAGCAATATTTTAACAAAAACTTATTTTATAAAAATATGTTTACCATAGATTATTGTATTTGTTAATCTAAGATCCCAAGTGAAAGCAAAACGAATTTTTTTTTTTTTATTTCGAACGAGTCGTATTATAATGAATTAATCATGCAGTAAATCAAGTGCATTATATATCTTTATAGCCAATGTGAAAAAATATTACAAGTTAAAGAAGAAACGAACGAAGCAAACAACAAAAGTTAATTGAACGATTCTTTGAAAGTGAGGTAAGATCTCGTACCTAGGTCATACATCAGAGTCATCTTAAATCAAACGGACGGACGCAGTAATGATGGGACCGAGATGAATGTGAGCTGGAAGCGGTGGGCCCAGACCAGACCACCCGTAGACCAGCTCCATCTGTTATAAGTGGACGACCTGCCCCTGATCGGATTTGATCCCATTTCTACGAAGCGTTTTTTGTAGTATATTAATAGTTAGTTTTGATCTGAGGCCACCCATTATGTTCCAATTACTGTTAATTAGGACATAATGGATAATAACACATTTGATAAATACACGTGATCATGAAACATAGTTAGTAATCGATAGTATGACCCGTTATTGAATAACAAAACCTAAATAGCTTACCGTACATCACATGGATTACTTATCGTCGCGATTAAAGACCAAATCCTATCATTTTATTTGTTTTTTTATCTGATGATATGTTATGTCCTTAAGTACATATTACTACTATTACAGTGTTATGATGGAGAAGATACAAGATTTGTCAAACTTCATAAAGACTTTATAAAATGTTCTTCTAAAATTAATTAGTTCTAGCTGATAAAGCATGATTACGTGTAATCAACTAACAAAGCCTTTTGCATTTAAAGGGATAGAAGTGATTGATAGCTTCCTATAAAAATACTTACGTCCTATCTGAGAGATACAGATAACAGATAAGAGAGGGCAGGACAATAAGATGAAGCGTGACATCGTAATCCTCGAGTATATATCAGAGGAGGGGGAGGTGTGGTGGGGGATCTCCTTCACGACGCGATCCTTACGATCGCGACATGTTCGTAAGGCCGCGTACACAATCGAACGATTAACGCAGTATTGAATGAATGTTATACGACTCAATCGTTCATCATTCCATTCACAAGACGCGATAAATCACTCCTTTCAAGTTCAGATGATATATTGACCAATAGTTACAGATACGATATACTGTCGATTACTCAAATATGCTTTTGACATTGTTATTTATATGAAAACGAATTACGCCACGCCGTTTTGTCTTCATTAAATATTATCCAACACTAAAAGAAATTGTCTGTGTACGTGTTTGTTATAAACCAAACTTATAATATTACGTTTTTTATAATTTACAAATATAATGAATATTTTATAGATATTCATTTTATGTTTAAAATGATCGGTTGATTAGCAAGTTCTTTTTTAAAGAAAGTGAGTAACGAGCCCGTAGCAATGTTAAGTGGTATCTGTCATTGTTGTACTGTAATGCAGTAGAATTACATAGCAGTTTAACTCAGATATTTAATTGCGTGCTGTGCAAGCTAACGTAAAAACAAATTAAAAGCTTTAAAAACATATTTAAGCAAGATTGCAAAATGTAATCTGATTTAAAGGCTCGTACATTGGGTAAATCCACTGTTGCGTTATCGATGATTCACTACCCACCGACATCGATTGTTGCTTCAATAGTCTATTCCCATTCATCGGTAGTTGGTATGACTCAACGGGAGAATGGTCGCAAATACTGTGACAGGTAAAGATTAATCATAATTGTTTTGTGATTGATCGCTATTTCACGATTAAGTACAACTGAAAGTGATTTTGCGGGGAAGCAAACATTAGTACTCTACAAGTAATATGATTTGGCCATAACACGATCAAAATGTAGTCCCATTACCACAATCGTATAAACCAGACAGTCCTTACAATAAATCGTCCAAACCGTATACAGGTTCATGATAGCAGATAATATTTTACTGTTTAACATGTAACTGTAACTATGCAAATAGATTTTAACTTTGAATAATAGAATGAACATATTATTATTGTAGTTTCAAATTTTCATACATTTCGTGACTGCTCACAAGTTAAATTTGTTAGAATTGCACAAAGCGAAACGCTTACTACAGCTGTCAGTAGCAATGCAGTGTGCACGCAACTTTAGAGGAAGCGGCGGTGTCTCGTTAGCATGACGGACGAGCGTGTCCCGGCGCGGGCGGTGTCGCGGGTGTCGCGGGTGTCGCGGGTGTCGCGAGTGTCGCGAGTGTCGCGAGTGTCGGGTGTCGCGGTGTCACTCCGCGTGACACTGCCATTGTGCACCTGACGATAACTCTATAAAACTGTCTACGTAAATTGCTTAATACGGTGAAGCATATCTATCCTGTACACTTCTTGTTCACATGTATCTTCAACTTTGTAACTTTAAACAAGTATTAGGTACTAGACTAGAATTAAATTAACTAAAATTACACGTAATTACTCAGTCATGTCTAATTTAAATTAAGTTGAGTGAAATATATTAAAACAATAAATTTCCAAATTAGGTTTCGTACTTTTGTGTATTATTTGCTCACAATTTGACACGGTACAGGTTTTCTTGGCCGTTTTCACACAACATCTGTAACTTAATTTTTTTAATTCTAGTTTTATATATACCTGTAATATAAAACAAGGAACGTTTTAAACCTTTTAGTTTAAAACTTTACTACTTGGCACAAATGGTATGCCCGTCTCAGACGTATGTAGCGTTCGTTCTTAATCTTGTTGCAGTGAAATTGTGGAATTTAATCGTGATCAAAGAAAATGGTACTTAATTTTAGCGACAATAGAACAACATCCATCAAATGCTTAACAACTTACATGGAATAGTATTCATAACAATACAAGCGTTTGTTCGCGAGTGTCTGCTGGTCCGCATCATCTTAGTGAGTGAGCGCCGTAATTAGCAGCAGATGTGTTCCAGAGATTTATGTACCGACAGACGGTGTACCAACCATTTAAATGTGTTTTACCATTGTTGGCGCATGATGGATGGCGTATCGTTGTGCGGTTCAACAATTTTAATTAATTTATTCTTATTTCCCGAGCAGCCGCCGCGAACATCCCGTAATAAATGTTCTAAATTCGCCGCACATGGAGACACCGACATAAAATTGGACGACCGATACCACATTTGTGGATTTGGACAGTTTAGTTTATTGCTCCATTGTCGCAACATGGTGACATCGTTTAAAGAAACGTTTAATTAAGGTATTATTATTAAGGTATTATTTATTTGTAAAGTAAAAAGAAAAAATATGTGTAAGTCCGCCTATAAAATTGTTGTGATAGACATGTCAGAAAGTAAACCAACTGAAAATGATTTTAACACGGTGTATAGATACAGATAATTCCCAACTCTATTCGTCAAATTTTCCGCTCCATAAACACTTCGGAGCCTATTTCAGTGGGAGTGCATCGCGCCATACGGCGCAGGCTGCAGCTAATCTCCGGCCCGGCGTGACGTCACACGCATCGCGCGCCGCGTCCGTGCGTGCCTGCAAATCTACTATGACGTTATGTGTCCCTGGTAGTTTCGTTAAATACGCTGCGATGAAATCGACAATCTCAAAATGTGAGCAAAATACACACAAATATTAAATCTTTGAAAATTGTTTTAACATATTTCACTCTACTTAATTTAAATTAGATATGACTGAGTAATTACGAGTAATTTAAGTTAATTTAATTCTCCGAGATAAAATGGAGTAGTATAACACAATAAGTGAATATTTTTAACGAACCAACTACAAAGAAACTAAATATAAAATTTTAACATCTCTCAAATGCCCTTTCATTCTAAAACGGCCATCATATTATACAACTTATTATACGTACTTACTAATCTGTAAGTTTAACTAGTAAAATGTTAAGTATAACATGTATTTCTGTTGGTGGTTCTTTTGAAATAAAAAAATAATAATAATAATGAATTAATACTCTTAAAATCATTTAGAAGGTTTAGAAAATGATTGGTAATTTTCATGATTGGTATTTCTAAAATATTTTGTTTCTTTTCAACTTCACGGACAATTCGTGTAACATTTGGTTGGATATTTAGTAACAATATTTTCAGTTACTAACTCCTGCATAATAAAGTTGCAGCCATGGGCAACCCGTCACAGCGGTGACGTCACGCATTACGGGCCGCATCTGGTGCGTGCGTGTAAATCAACTCCCGGTACAATATGCTCTCCTAGTACATCTTCTGAATAATTTACTGCTTCCCTTGCGATGAAGGGTTTGTCTTGATGGGAAAAGAGATTGGGTATGAAACGGGATGGTATCATAAATTTATTTTACAGCTTTATTTTTGTCACGCCTTTATTAACTCGCTCTATCTGCTACGTGATCTTCTAGTAAGTGTATCAAGATGTTGACTGTAGAACAGATAGAGATGATACAGATCTAAATAATTATAAGGTTATTTAAATAAAAAAAACTTGTAAAACTCCGCTAGCTACAACTTTTTGTAGCCCTAAAAAGTCGGGTTACTTTCTTTTAAATTTATAATTGGGGGCTTTCACTATTTATTGGTGGAAACGCACACACATGACAGGGATGGGGTGTTGGGTGTGGGAGTGGGATGTGGGGGGGCGGAGGGGCAGAAATGACAAACAGGCGGTTGTCGGAAGCGACGATTATGACATTAAATCAGCCGCGTCCGGCAATAAGTTAGCGATTAGGTTTAGGTGCGTTTTATACGTGGCGACCTGGCCTATGACCTATATTCCATTGTAATCCTGTGTCAACCTTTTTGATCAAGGTTCGTGAATAATAAAATGTTATCTTGCAATTTTGAAAAAATTGATAAATCTAGTTATTTTTTTTACAATTTACGTACAAAATTTTATCACTATCGGATCGAAATCCGCCATGAATTCCAGCAGATTTGAAGTTTATGCACATATTTGTGAGGACCGAAAGACGAGGCTTCATTCGTCGTTCGGTCATTGTTGAGCATCGCGGAGATCCTCAGTTGCTTCCTTTACTTTTACTTTTCCTATCCTAACCTAAGATGCTATCGACGACCTGAAGTGTGAGATAATCGTGTCGTGCCGTATAAGTGTGTCTTCCGGGCGTATTAGTAGTCAGGTAGCCGGATGGGGCCGTTGGGGCAAGGCGGACGCGTCATTACGCCTTTACGCGGCTCCTATTAGAGCGCGTTAATGACGGGACCACATGTTTTCCATTCAAATTTTGGGATAATTGAATATCTCTACCATCTCACCCCTATCCTAATTCAACCTTTACTTAAAGTCACCCGGGTTTCTTGAACCCTCGGTTTGTGGTAGGTAAGTCGACTTTACAAGATTTACCTTCCTGTAACATAAATAATTACTTTAGAACCATTAATTACATTACATGTTAGTTTTTTTATAATGTTATATTGGGCTTATTATAACCAAAGTCAAACGTAAGAAAATGTGTTCATATAGAAAAAAATCTTACAGCAATCCATATAAAATTCACGCTATACCTGTCAAATACTACAATGTCGTTCTATTGTATTTGTTTCCACATAACAAGCTTTTAAATACCGGGGAGTCGTAACGGGTTAAGTTTGAACAAAATAAGTAGAGGCAAATGTTGTTACGTGACCGCAGTCACCGGGTAAAGTTGACCAACAACACACTGTGTAGGTATTATAACCGCACGCAGTTACTGAGCCCGCCGCAAGCAAATTATCTAACGCTACACTACACTTCAATCATGTTTAAAACTACGCGGTTTAACTACAAGTGCTTGGTTAAGTTGTTATAACTAATAGCATTATTTTCATCAACAGTACATACTGGCTATTTGGGAAAAATTGTGTATTTTATCCACAGCAAAATTAGATTTATAATATATCCTCTTGAGATCAGTTTAAAGACTTTGGTCTTCGAAGTAAACTTTAGGACGGTAACAATTTTTTGCATACCTTGCAACGTACAATAGCGTTTACGTTTTAACTATAAAACCATGTTAAACCTATAAGTATACAGGCAAATAAAGATATTAGATTCGATTTGAACCTTACCCTTTTAATCTTCAGTGACCAGTTCACTTTCAGGAGACAGGATGAGCTGTCCTTGGACTATTGGAAGGTTATAATTTAATAAGATGATTGCATGCTTATTTGTTACTTTTATATTATATCTGACAAAAGATTAGTACCAAAGTATGAACAATAAATAATTTTCTGATAAATTAATAGTAGATGGATTGTCTGTCAATTTGGACATTATAATACGTGAGGATAACTGGGGTTAAGCGCCTCAGCCTATTGAGCTTATATTTTCTACGAGTTTGTAGCGTCTCGTATCAGAAAACGATAAATAATTTCGTTACACACAATTTATGTGACAGCGATTGTCGCGGCTGATAGATTACCACTTCGGAAGTATTTTTCCGAACTAGGCATTGATGTGAAGATGTATGAGGTTAAACGCCTCGGTACAGAACCTAAATGTGGTAAATTTGGGTTCTCGTACAAAATAAAAACGGGACTATTACTAATTTTGTCTGTTCGTCTGTCACAGAGCTCTATCTTTTTAAACGTACCTACCTTATAAATATGTAGTCACTTATTATTTACAAAGTATATTATTATGATTTGATTAACTACAAAATACAAAAAGAAACTAGTATTTTTTGGCGTTTTGTAGTTTATTTATTGAACTGTAGAAGGCAGAAATTTTATATTATAATTTAAAATATTTCTTGGTGGAACGGACCCCTCCACGTGCGAGTTCGTCTCGCACCAGGCCGATTACTCCGTTAAATCGCGCTATAAACATTTTCTGAAGTAAGTACTGAATTGATATCTTATTACAATTTATGTGCCAGCAATTGTCACGGGCGATGTATTGGTTGTTAGTGCATAATATCAGGATAATATACTGATTTCAACAACTCGCGCTTAATGTACCTACATTGATGGTGTGGCCGCGTGGGTGGTGCAAAGAACGCGGACCTGACGCTAAGAAGGTATTTCAAATTTGTAACAAGTGGTCTTCTACAAATAATCTATATCTGCACAATCATATTCAATAGGATTGAATTGTCTAAAAGTTTATTTCCGAACGCAAATAAGCATAAACATTTTTGTGTGTTTAATTTTATTAAGATAGGAACATATTACCACCGTTTCTGTTCATCATAATAAACTAAATAAAGGTGCCTGTAGGTAAAGGTACATATACACACAACATTCTATCATATGTTCTCACAGACATCTACGTGTCTATGTATACTCTACCTATCATAGGTATACTCAAGAAATTATTAAATCTATATCTAAATCTAGATTATCTAGCATTTACGATTTTTTTACTGGGTGTCGTTGATTAGTGTAACAATATGCCTTGATATTAGATATAACATAAACTATGTAGCCTATGAATCCGAAGTCTTCGTATATTAAAATTGCGTACGATAAATAATTTGGTTTCGCGCAATTTATGTGACGGCTATTGTCGCGCGGAGACGTGGCAGCGGCGGCGCTACGGCTTCATGAATATTTGCTTCACGGGGGTCGCACTTCATTTATACAGGCCGATCCAGAAACAAAAAAAAATTAAAACATTTAAAGATTTTTTTCCATTTTTTTGGCAATTAATGTTGCATATATGTGCCCTATATGTGGTATTTAATTAATAATTTTAACCTAGTTCAAAGAAAATGATTTGTTGAATAACTTTTCTAATGTATTATTCAAATCAAAAGAAGCTTCGTATTTCTTATTTAAAATCTAACAGTAATATTGTATACGTGACACGGTTTTATTAGAAGTTTTATAAAACCGATGCCGTGGTCATAGATGAGGGTAATCCCTCGCAGGTCCATTTAGGTTTGTGACAAGATTTATGAGGGTTAAGCAGCAGCGGTATCGATGCGGACTGTATTAAAAAGATAATTCTGCCATGTTTAGATTACTTTATTATGATTATGATTGATGGAAAGAACACGCAAAGATTATATATTTTGGCTCGCGAAAATAAGCAAGAATTTTTGTAACGGTTTTTACGTTAATTTTACGGTGGTTACATATTTTATTCCACTAACCATCTTTATTTTAAATATACTTTTAATAACATGGGTTGTTAGGTACCTACTCGTAGAATTTAAAATGTATGGGTGGCGTTTTCAAAATTTAACTTTTTATAGGGAAAAGAAAATAAACCCTATAATGTTCTATTTTATTTAAAGATATAGAATATTGTGAAAAGTTACCTATTCGTTCCATAATAAATCACACCATATTATTATTCTTATAAATCCGAAATTCAGTAGCAAAGTTTGAGAAATATTTTTTATATAACAATTGAAATTTTGTTCGTGTTACAATTATTACGAGCAGTATTCCCCGAGAGGTTACAATTAATTCAGAGACGAAATGTCCGGACCTTTAAGAAATACCTTTCTGGAGAAAAATGCTAGTCTTAAAAAGCCAGGCAAATTTGATTAAAGCATTCTTCGTAACAATAAATAATGTCTCGGGCACGAGGACACCAAAAAAATTCTGCGGCGAAAAGATACACCCACGCGCGGAACTCGGAGAAAACCTTTGACAATAAATTCTGAAGAATAATGCCTCTTCTGCACGAAAAATTATTTGTACTTGTAGTCACGCAATATCGTGTACAAGTAGCGATTTCGATTCATTAAGCAATGATACTGTTATGAAAATCTCAGCTGACAAAGCAGTAGGCATTAGTTTTGACGAAACAGGCACTAAAACACAAAAAGGATATTTAAGACTTCTAAACACATACTCGAGCTCACCACATGTCATGTACGTTGATATATTTCAGTGAAACGAAAATACAAAGTGATTGACACAATGTATATGATGTGTCGTACACATACAGATTTGGAGCATGGAATGCTGTCGAAGGACTCACACGGAGCACACGTATGAACACGATGTCGGCGACGGGACAAATTGCATGCGAGTGTCGGGGAGTGCACCTGCACTCGTCTGGAGCGACAGATAAGGCGCCGGGAAAGTACACTTGCTTTACTAAATATTATCCTGCTCGCTGTAATTTGGTATATATGTACGTACATACATAGTGTATACCTACTGAGATTTGGTTAAGGAATTATTTCATGACTTTAAGCATCGAATGTGAAGTCTAAACGATTAAATTAAGGAATTAGGATTTTATTTTATTTTTATTGTATATAGTTACAATATATCATGGTGATTAGTATTCGTAGTTGTGACGTGAAAGTTGCTTTGTAGTGGGCCTGGAATGGTTATTCCTCTTCGTTTCGTGAATGCTGGACAGACGAAGGGATTAGTTTCAGGATATAGGCACAAGTGGCGGTTGGAAAAGCTGTGTACCCATCTATTGCGGGTACTAGAATGTACTAGATGTACAGCACAGTATCTATTTCAATCCCCTACCTATGTCATAAACTTTTAAAGGTTGACTACCAATAACTTCAAAAAGTCACTTACATCTTTTGTCTTTTCAAACATATTGCAACTAAGCATTATCAATATAATGGGAAAACAATGAAAAGTACCGAATGACGCTTGCTTTGTTTATATTCTATTAAAGTTTATACATATGTAAGTATATAATCAAGTACACAACGGATATTAAAACTTCATATAGCTAAGTATGTATTTTATTTCGTAACAAGATGTATTAATGTGATTATTCCGGCCACGAAGTACAGTTGTAACTTCCTGAGTCACAGCGAGGCAGCTGCCCTTCGCTATCAGCTGAGCACGCTCGGCTTCAATGGACCCATTACTGAGGACACGACTCCCAATGTCCTGACACGAACGTATTGCCCTGCAGGACTCCCACCCATCAGGACATTTACGGATTTGTCCTGATTTATAATATTTGGAATGAAGTCCAACTGCAGAATAACTGCCTGTACAAATAGCCTTATACTAGAAAATTAGTTCCGAAAAGTTTAGGATCAAAATAGAAAATGCATGACAGAATGATATAAGATACAAGAGCGTAGTTATATAAAATAAATAAAATGAATGAATTATTCAAAAGTTTTATTGTTTACTTTAGCAGAATTCAAGCATACATTAGATGTTAACTGAAAAATACTTAGAATTATTTTCGACCATAATCTGATTGCATCTTTTATTTAAGAAAGAGATTTCTATAACTAAACATTCAAATCATTTTCATAAACCTGATATCTTTCGTACAGAATACCTACATGTTCACATAAATCCGCTACGATCTATAGGTATATCAAGGACTGTGTCCTGACATGAGCACACTCAGACCGACCCTACAGCTCGCACGTCAGCGCGTGATTAGGAAAGGTTCCGGTGAGCCCAGTAGCGTACAGCGGTGTCACGACGGCTCTGACGGCCAGCTCGTGTCAGAGTAAATCAGATGCTGGGAGATAAAGCCATTGTTCGCCAGCGCAGCTCGCAGCGGAATGCAGCCGGCGACTTCAATCACGCCCTGTCAGCCAGCGACTATTACCAGAGTGAGTGGGACAAACAGCGAAACCAAGTTAAGTTGTCAGGCAAGCGCTGCCTTTGATCTGTCATTCATTAGGTCTAGTTTGATAAAGACATTCGTAATAAAGGATATTTTCTGTATGTTAAATCCTAATATTGCTAGATTTCAAAGATAACATTCCACTACAAGCAGCTACAACAGTTATGACGGCAACTAATATAACTAAATCTGAACTAAATTCAGTGGTCAAAATCGGCTGACATGCTTATTTCATGTGGCACGATTCACGACACAGACACTGCGAAGTGAATTTAGCCGTTTATTATCGTTTATCTAAAGAATCTACGAATGATTATGACTTAACTGTTTGTAAATTTATAACTTTGAATATTTATTTATACACAAGGCTTGAATGGGCTGACCCGCTCTATGGATAAATAATGTGTTATCATCTAAAGTACCCTCACTCTATTATCCCTCTTTATGTTGCGGTGAGAGTAATATAGAGTAAAGTCCTAAGTTGAACCTCAAAAGTGATTTTTTAAAACCATCGTTCCATTGAGCATGGTGTAGGCAGCTGAAGTCCTTGAACGAGGTGGCGAGGATGTGGGGCGCAGCGATTTATCCGCGCTCCGCAAGATGAATCGCCCTCCGATAACATTTTGGCGCGAGTTGTTTACGCAGCGATATAAATTTACTTTAATAATGGGATACAGCGCGACTGACATTTTCATTAACGGGCAGCGGCCCCGGTGACTCATAAATGTCTTATTCCAGATAGCTCCAATCTGGGTTATTTTAATACAGACGTGAGATTGCATCAGGCTATAATAACGTTTTCGTTTTCTACTCCGACCCATTAAGATTACTCGTACAACGGCGGGTTTCATTTTTATTTTAACCGCC
>DWPV01000816.1:0-24630 GCA_018251915.1 Urbanus proteus proteus | reverse complement strand
GGGACAGAAAAGTAACTTTTATACATACGGTTTCTTTGTGCGAATGTACACATAAGCGCGAGCGAAGCTGCGGATAAATACTAGTAATAATATAATTATGAATCTTCAGCTCTTAGCCTATTATGTTGTCATCACCTACTAAGCCAAGGGGGTAAATGATTCGAAAGTTGTTTACTTAAGTACATATATTATCATTAGTAATAGTAAGCACACATCGATCGATTAATTAACGTATTCTATAGGTAAATATGACACATTATATGTAGGTAACGGGTATCTATTGTATGTATTGTTGAATAGACTTGTATAGTGGTACTGGCTAGTTAAATAGAAGCTTAAGGTCATATCACATGTTAGATTTAATGTGAATCAAGAAATTTTAATTCCAAACTCGTAGGTAGGTACTGTAAAAAATAATAGTACACCTATAGCTATATTAATGTAGGCATGCATACGAGTTTTTTATAAGTTAGCATGTAGTCCACCTGATGGTCACTTCTGCCCATGGACATCCGTAAGCAGCTTCACGTACAAAGAGGGTCCTATCTGAAGTCAGTTACATGCGTACTGAATGCGTAGCTATTTTTGTAGACTGAGATGGTCGCATCAAATGAGTAAGTAAGAAACCACACCCTTCCAATGAAACGCAAGAAATGCTTAGAAATACGAGTAGGTGTCGAACAGTACCCATTCCATTACCTGGCTTATTGTCATTATATTTTTGTTACTAAATAAATTAGTCTGTATTATTACAGTAACGTGTGCCCATAGCCTTAGTTGCAAGTGAAGACCCTTGTCTAATCTGTTCTAGTGCTATTGTGGATGGGACAAGACATTTGCTAATGGTGAATGAGTATTTGTAGTTCTAGTTCGAGAGACGTCGTTCATTGTTATGTTGATTATAGCTATAGTTTTCGTGTGGCATATCTTGCTTACTACTCAATTAGTGACTTGTATCCTTAGTACGAGTTTGTTAAGGTTTTTGATATGATCTCGGTTTACGTTTACGCCCGTTTTTCCATAGTAAAATTTTAATACCTAAACGATCTGCTAGGAGCGCTGCATGTAGACGTATGGGCCTAAATGTAAACGAGGAACTTTTTACTAAACATAATAAACTCGTAAGTAATAGGGGTATTGGTTTTCAATAGTGATTATCTACATCACGTCTTTATTAATAAAATTTGCTATTTATTTTGGATTTTTGTACGAGTCTTTTAGATTAGTCTTTAGGTTTATTCCTTCCTTGATCTTAGAAAGTAGCATTCTCTGTGTCAGTGGTGTATGTGATTATAACTTGTTCTTGTTGAAGGACAACATCGTTAGGAAACCTAAATGCCTATGTTTGCAAGTTGCCCGTAACGTTTGTGTTCTCTGAGTGTAATATCTTAATCCAATGCCTAGATCTAACAATTCAAATACAAACTATTTCAAGTTTACTTCAATGTATCTTAACTTATAATAATGTTTAGAATTATATCATATTATTCTATTAGGGAATTGAAAATACCTGTATGTAAAATAACAGTAATTGCATTATTATTTATTAAAACATAATGAACCATAGTTATAGTTAAATTGATATGCTATATCATGTCTAAATATGCAATATTCAAGAGAAACATTTAAAAATGCGAGCGGTGTATCTTCTCAAATAAGGTCGGTATTCGATCTCCGAACTTCGGAACTTCGGTTTGCTTTGTGAGCTAAGATATTTGAATGGAAACTTCTGACATGAAAATCGTTTTAAACTCCAACTACCCTCTAGAGCATCATTATGCCATGAAATGCAAATAATTTCCAAAGTACAAATAATTCCGCATAGAATTGTCCATAATAATGCCGTTCAAGTAAACTGTAAAAGGAGGAAAAGTCGAAATGTGGGTTACATTTTCAACGGGTATTTTTCAACTTTAAAACTTCGACGTATGGTTTTTAGTTTGTTGAATAATTTACAGTTTTTGATGTTGTAGTTCTGCTGGAACTTTTGTCTGGAAAATGGGTTTTGTGAGCAATAAAATAAAATAGAGAGCAGCAAATATTTTATGGAGTGAAACGAAAACGTGAAATGAAGAGAATAGGAAGTGAAATAATATACTTTGTGTTGTAACAAAAAATTGTGTACTTATATGCGTAATGTTACCTTAGAGTTTATAACTATACCCGGTCTTTACTTTGGTCAAAGATCAATAATTTTCCTAAATATTTAATTTGATTTCCCTACTGAGTTTCGGGCTGTCTTTAAAATGTTACGGTTGTACCGGCAGTTGTAATATTGTGTCTGACAATGATTCTGTATTATATTAATCAACACGTAAATGACCTTAATTTATAAAAGTACAAAATGTTTTTCAAACGAGGCTCGGTTAATATCGCCCATCTTCACAGTTCTTTGTTTATTTCCGTCTGGAAATAATTAGTCTTCTTATTAGCCATGTTTTGAAATGAAACCGTTTGTTTGTTATTCATTAAGAAATGAGTGGCCCGCATTGTGGGCGATCTGGCGTTCCTTGGAACGTAAAAGTGAAATACGGAAATTGCTTTGGTTTTGATTTCCTTTGGACTGATTTTTTTTTCGTTGATAGATACCTTTACAGTCTAGTTGTAGTAATTAGGAGCACAGACAGCACTGAATAAATTCAGATTGTATTCTTGTATTAAAATCAATCAGTTTCAAGTAGCAGTCAAAACATTTTTTTTTTTAATTTTGTTAAGTTCTGAATACGTTTGCATCGTCAATAAACTGTACTGTAATCGGATCTAAATATTTTACTTTAAATGTTAATTATAATTGTACAAATAAATATTTTTCCAAATATTATGTATAAAAAACGGTTAATAAATTTATTTTAATATGTTTTAAGCTTTTAATATACCCCGTTATATAATCAACTAACATTTGAGTGGCCGTTAATGATGTGAAAGTTATGAATTCATTAATTTTAATTATCTATGTAAATAATGAATAATGAAATGTTAAGCTTAAAATTTTGACCTACTTATACAGTTTTTAAACGGCACCAAACTAGTTCTATCCCTAATTTCTGATTCCGACGATTGCAGAATGATGGAAGAGATTTGCATTCTTCGGGGATACAAACAAAATGCGATTTGTATTTGGGTCAGCGCTGGCTCCGAGGAGGCGCGACTGACAAATATGACTGAACGAATCACAGTTATGAATGTTATTTCCGTGAAGGGCAAAGAGATTGAAAATTGTGAGTCATTGTAAGGACGGAACAGACTTGACGTATCGACGCCGGAAATAATTAGTACCTAATTAATCTGCTCATAAACTTGTTTATAATAAGTGTAATTAGGGATCTAATTCAAAATGGCCTTTTTGTGTTTTTTTTATAATATGAAAGTAGCAGACGAACAGGCAGTCTATCTGGTGGTAAGTGGCCACCGCTGCCCATGGACATCGTCGAGTACGTCTCTGTGCTTAACCCTGTTGTTGTAAGGTATAAATAGGTGTGGCAGTGGTGTCGCTGTAGTTAAACCTCAAAGAGGGTTCTACCATCTTCAAATGTAGGTAGTTAATTTTCCTTAGGAATCCATCCATGGAATCGAATGAACTATTAAATAAGTATCTGTAAAAACCGTACATAAAATTCATGATAACTTGATTTCACGATAAAATTGATTGTTAAAATGAACGAAGTGTTCGCATCTAATACCTATGTCTAGTAGGTAATGTCGAGCGATGTAGCACACTTACATACGTGTGTGGCATATGTTACACGTGAAGACATGGCTTTAAACACAGCGGTAAAATGTTGGTGTCATTTCTACTATGTATCTGTTCAGTGATGTAAGCTCAGCATGTTCACAGTGTTTACTATCTTATCCTTGTGGCGGCAATGACGATTGGTTTCTTCTTGTAACATACCACTTTCGTTTTAAGCGATGGTTTCTTAAGTGGTCAAAACTCATTATCATCATGCATAAAAAGGATTAAATAGGAGCTACAGACATTAATTACACAAAGTAAAGAAAATTTGCATAGATTCCATTGGATTTTGAAGAGTAATTAGGTATATGTAGTATCTATATCTACATACGTGAAATATAAATAATAATAATGCTATGCATGTGTATACGTGGACGATATTTTTCGACTATGTTAATCCACCAGTTAGGCATGTTTTTTTCTGCATTATTGAATATAAGTACCTGTACTAACTTTACGAGATCAGCCTTAAATTGTTTAACAGTCTGAAAGGCCTATTAAAACTCGTTTCGAAGAATTATGCAAATGAAATTGTAAGCACTCGCTAACAAGAACCGAGCAAAGATTGTTGCTCAACTCAATTTCACCGGGTTACCCGGCCGTGTTCATTGTGGGGTAACCAAGTAAATCTTGCTTAGGGAACTAACGATTTTATGGACGCTTGAATTAAATCGTCCATGAAGCCGATCACATGTGGCTTCATGGACGATTATCCTTATAACTTGGAATTTGAACTAACTTTACTAATTGAAACAATTAAAGGGTTTAAAACATACTTACATGTCGGCATGTGACTGTAGTGTGAAACTGTGTTTTTTATTATCTGTAGACTTTGTAGATTTTTGGACTTTCATTTGGTAATGTGGAATAGTAGATACATATAATAATTTGTGCTCCATTTCAGTTACTCATAGTCTACTTAGAACTGATTAATAATTATGATCTTTTGTGTTTCATCAAATTGAAATATTATAGTAAGAGAAAGTAAAGTAAGGGTAAGATAAATCAAAGACAAATCAGATTTTCAATTTATTTTTCAACCTAACATTTTCGTAACTTTTGTAACTTGACAGATCACCGGCTAAATTTAACAGGTGTACTCAACTAATGAACATTGTTCATACCTCTTAAAATTATTATACAGTCAGTACCGAAAAACAATTAATCATTTATCACGAAATTTGCTTTATCACGAAAATACTATTCTTAAATTTATAAAATTCCTTCTATTCAATTCTTTTTACACAAAAGGTTCCAAATAAATATAGAAAAGTACAGAAAACTTATAACAGTATTAAATTCTAATTAATAGGTAACATTAAAATTGTCTGGGTAAAGTGAGTGTGATGGAAGACATCGTGTAAGAAAGATGGCATTGTTGAAGGAGCAGTGATAGCCATTAGGGTAGAAACTTGGCCGTGGTGGCGTGGTCCGAGGTTCAAATCCCAGGCACCTCTGATTTAAGTGCGTAACGGTGAAGAAAAACATCGCAAGGAAACCTGCACACCTGAGAGTTCCTAAAAGTTCTTAAAGGTATGTGAAGTCTACCAATTCGCGCTTGGCCAGCGCGGTGGACTAAGGCCCAAATGCCTCTCACTATGAGAGGAGACCGGTGCCCAGCAGTGGGATAATAAAGGGGTTGCCGATGAAATGAAACGAAGAAACAACGATTGTTGAAAGGAAACTTGGACAAAAAGATAAATTGAGTTCATCAGAAAGTTTGTTAAACAACGGGACTAATTAGGTAACTAAAGGAGTGAAAGCAATGATTAATTCTGAAGTTGTATTCATCGTAGAAGTTCGTAATTTGGGAATGATAAAAGTATAAGAGAACAAGAACAAAGTTTGGAAGTAAGCTTTAGTTAGCATTAAAATGTATGATAGTCTTTATCAAGGAATAATTAGTCAGTTTATACAATCCAAAATTGTGTTTGTTTATTGTTAAAATGCCTTATTTAAATGCGAAATTTTAAAGCAGACAAAATACCATAGCAAAATTGTATTTAGATTTTTAATAAATTATATTTCTATAATTGTGTTCCTATCTTGTATCTCATTGTTTTTGTATGTAACGCTCAGCAGTTTTTGTGTATTCTCTATAATTTTTCCAGACATAGGTTATAAAACAAAATAACATAATCAAATAAATACAGAGAGACGTAACAAGATAGTGTAACATTTATAATGCATCTACCATTCAACTCCTACAGTATACATACACATCAAGTGAGTCTATCGACAATATTCTCGAGCTAATACGTTAGAAATAGGAAAGGCACAGTCGAAGTATAAAATTTATTGCTGACTTCCCTAACTAATACGTTTCTTTATCATAATAAGAACCACATACTTACAATATAAAATAAATTTTGTAGAGATCGGAAATAAAATATTCACAAATTTCGATTTTATCTTAACAATTAATCTTTTAATTCTGGTGATAGTTGCGAATATACAATATTATGTTCTAATTAAAATACAAGGAGGTAAAATCTTTTTCAAAATAATTTGTAATAATTGTAAATTTGGCACGTGTAATAAAAGATCTCTATAGATAGGAGAATATAATTATTTTTATTAATTCTACTATGTTCTGACCGCTATGTATATTTATTAATTTCCAATTTAATTCACTGCAACATTGAAATTTAGAAGATGAACTATGTACTACTCTAATGTATGTGCGTATTGCCAGTTAAATGACTAATTACCGTACATGATTCTGTATGAAAATAGGATTCATTTATATTCAGAAAATATTATTCGTCTTTAGAGAATACTCAATTCGCGAACGATTGGTTCTGTTTCGATATCTACTAGATTGACATAGATCTAACTAGTAACAGTTAACTACGAGTCTAACAGTCGTTTACTAAAAGTTGTTCAGGTCGAACCAAATAATATATACACCAAATCATAAGTACAATAGGCTTTTTGAAATCGTTGGCGACATAATCCTAAAATTCAATGATTCGAAACCCGTACTTAAAATATAAACAACAAAATCTAACATTCAAATCGACACCAAATAAACAACTTTGCTACACACATCAATCGAAACTAAATATATCACACCCTACAAACCATTGTATTCGTTGAGGTTCTTCGGAAACTCTTACACTGATCTAGTTACAAATAACGAATAAATTTAACAGCAAGCACCATACTAATTAAATACTTGAAGTGATTTAATAGCACTCGTAGAAAACATTCCACCACCACAAATTGACTAGTTCTAACAGCTATCTAACTATAACTATACACAACTTAAATTTATTAAAGTCTCTTTCTGAAGTCGTTGAACCGGCCGCAAGTGGAAAATAAGGTTAAGTTCTTGGAGAGGAAAGGAAAAATAGAAATCATTATACCGATAACTCAGTGCACTCTCTCTCTGATTCAAAACAAAGTTTCATCAGAACACTAACATAACACACATATTAACACAACTCTGCACTGCGCCACTGTTCCTGCAACCGTGTTCACACTTCCATAGTTTCCTGAGCACACGAGATCGAGAGATGATTATGGAAATCACGAGGAATGCGATAAGGGGTAACGTTTAGGTGCCACTTGATTGTCATTTAGATGTAAACTTCGTGGTGTTGTTGCGGCCGGCCCTGCCTGGACTAGGATCCTCGCTCCGACATCTCCACGACGTCATCGGGCTCGGGCCTCGTCGTATCCATTTTCCGCCTTTCCGCTATCACTATCCGTATCTTTTCTTCCTCGCTTATCACTTGATCTAGTACTTCTGGAGCAGGCGGCTGGGAGCGGAGCGAAGCGTGGCTCACGTCGCTCGCTGTCGCCGATTCCGTCGACGATCTTCTCTTCGTGCCACTCAACCGGAGGCTCTGTCGCGTAGCGGGCACGGCCAGTAATACGGGGGCTGGCCGAAGAAGCCTCGCTTCCTCGCCTCGCAAGGAATTTCTTTTGTCGACCCGCTGTCTCCTATTTTGAGCGAAGGAATCCCTTCGCGGGGGGCTACCCGGCTCCAGCTCCTCGATGTCGTCGGCGTCGATGAAGCGGGCGTCCTCCTCGTACAGCGCCGCTGGAGGGTCCGAGGTGGAGTCCTGCCGACGTCGTCCAAATGCATGAGGGGATAGGGAGGCTCGTCGCTGTGGCAGCGCGGCCGGCAACAAAGCGTGGTGCGAGTGCAGCGTGCGGCGGCGGCGCGCGGGGGACGGTGCGGGCTGCTTGGGTTCGCTGTACGTGAAGTTGGCTGGCAGGGAGGGTACCTTGTTCAGCGGCCGCGGCGGAGACGTGCACTCCTCCAGCGCACGACACAACGCCCGGTCCTCCTCGTCGTCCGCCTCCCGTTCCAACTCACGTTCGAGCTCAACATCCATGTCGATTTCATCTTCCATTTGCTTATGGGATTCTTCTAGGTGTTTCATAAGGACCTGAAAGAGTTTTGATATTGTAATTGTTTGATCTGGACATTTTCATATTACTAAACAGTCACGTAATAATATAATACAGTAGATACAACCTGACTTTGTAAGGGGGTTTTTGGTGTATTTTGTGATTTTATACTTACAGCAACTACGACATTGACGAGTACAAATTGTGCCATCAGTACAAATACCACGAAGAATATAGGTGCAATGATGGTGGAAACACAACAATTTCGCACGCAGTCTACAGAGCTATCGCAGTCCTCTCTTAACGTGTCTTTCATGATTCCGTTCCAGTTATCACCCGTGGCCACTCTGAATAGAGTTAAAAAGGCCATACCAAAGTTGGCGAAATGAGCGTGTTCACCAAGACCTGTCAAGAAAAAATATATAAACTGAACTTTGATTTTACAAATTTTTATGTATAAGACTTTTAAAGCCGTTTACTTTTGAATTATATTTGATTATAGACACATTTATAAACTTATGATGTAGAATAACGGTTAATGAATGTGAATTAAAATAGAATAACCGTCCCACCTACAGTACACTATAATAGTCCCTGATTTTTATAACGAAAGAAAAAAGTATTTGCTAATTTTCCTTACCTTGACAAGGAATTTCATCCGAACACTCTAATCGACCAAACAGCTCCACACCCAATGCCGCAAATATGAAGAAAAGTAGAAAAAATAACAACCCCAAATTTCCCACTTGCGGCAAAGCTTGCATGACTGTATCCAATAACGCCCGTATTCCTTTTGCCATTTTCAATAACTTCAACACCCTCGCTATTCTTAATACTCGCATTACCCTCATTATCGTCGGATTTATTGGGATAATATTAGTCTCTAGTTCTTCTAACACTATTCCGACTATCGATAAAATAACGATAATCACGTCTAACTGATTCCATTTATCTTTTAAATAGATCTTAAATCCTAACGCTACTAACTTCATCACTGCTTCTAGTATGAACACAGCAGTGAAGAAATAATTAAATATTTTCAATGCATACTGCAGTGCTGGTGGCATTCTATAGTATTCTATGGCCATAGTCACTACGTTGAGGCCGATGACTCCAGCTATTGCTAAGTCGAAGTACTTAGAAGTTACTACATTATGTACAAATAATCGATATTGAGAATAGTCGGAATAGTAAGGTCTTTGATGCATTTCTGAAAAAGAAAATAGGTAAATAAGGATTTAAAGAATTATGGTCTTAAAACGCAAATTAATTACTAATAATAAAATTATACTACTATCGACAGTTTTTCAGTTTAAGTATCAAGTTAAGAATCAACATTAATTTCTCAGAACATATTCCCTTGATTGTGTTCACCTTATGAAAATATTCAATTCAAATCAATGGATTACAATCAATGGTTTACATGTATAAAATTATCTTCCATATTTGAAAGTATAAAAAACTCACTTCGTCGCTTCTTCTCCATCTGCAATGCTCTCTTAGCGGCACGTCTCACTCTCTCTTCCTTCTCTTGTTCCTCACGACATCTATGAAAGTTCTCCACGACGACGCCCACGAACATGTTTAGTACAAAGAACCCCACTAGCAGTATGAATGCGATGAAATACAGGAGGCGCCATTCGGAGTAATTGACTATTGGCTGTAGGAAGCAAAATTAAGTAAATAAAAAAAGTTTTTGAAGAATATTTTTGATATTCAAGAAATATTGTTTTATAAATTTTCAGTAACAACTAATAACATTATAGAACCAACATGAGCACCAACATCTTCTAAACAAGAGCAAATCAAAAGACAAAAATTTCCAAATCGTATCTTACCTGTTGATCTACCCCTACAGCATCAAGACCCGTATACATAATATTGACCCAACCGTCTCTGGAACTGAGCACGAAGAGAGACATCAGAGCTTTACCGAGGTCATCGAAATTATATTTCCTATTCACCCATACATTACCGTCTATGGCAAGACAGTCAGTTTTATTTTTAACATTTTTGATATTAGCACCTTCGCAGTAGAAAAAAGCTCCTTTGAACAGCTAAAAATGAAAAACTTTGTCAAAGACTTATTAATAAATTTAATGAAGAGGAAAGAAAAATATAACACTTATTTAAAGGCATATTTTAAAGAAACATGATTTTATATATATTTGAAGATCTTAAATAGGTATTAACGATAGTATCTAGTGACACTATTTAACACATAATTGTTAATATACGAAGAAATATAAGAGAGATATTATTTTAGGGGTCAAATATAAATCATTGTCTTCAAAAATATTACCTGTACTCCCAAAATCCCAAATATTATGAAGAATGTACAACATATAAGCACAATGTTTCCGATAGGTCTTAATGATGATAAAAGCGTTTGTACTACTAGTTTCAAACCCGGAGCTCGATTGATTACTCTTAATGGTCGCAATGACCTTAGCAGTCTGAATACCTGTTCAAATATAAGTGTGTGTTAGTAAGGATTGATATTATTACGATAAAATAAATTATTGCAATATTTTAATTTAAATAAAACTCTGTGACAGCCAGATAAGCCAGCCAATTATAATTTAACGCTAGAAAAATAAAGGAATAAGACAGTTCTGAATTTAAATGTATAAAAATTATCACGGCTTTAACAAGTACGCTACATGATCATAAAATAACGAGTTACGCACAAGTGAAAATCGCATTAAAAAATGTTATGTCTACATTTTTTGATGTTTTTAAATAGAGAACTTTTAAGTGACCAAAAGGACTTACCCTGAGAATTCCGAAGATGCGAGGACTAGACTCTGACACCAAAGACATTAATAAGTCAATAATGGATATAATGACGAGGGATCCGTCCATTATATTCCAACCCGAAGTGAAGTAAGCGTCGGGGCCGTAGAACATTCCAGATGCGACGACCTGAGGGATATGTTTTTTAAGCCTTACTAGGGGTTCTATATTGAAATAGCTCGAATATTGTTGGAGTACATATTAAAATAGATGTTTAATAAAATATAAGCAATATCTAATTACATTTTATTATGATTACTGTAACAGTCTTCATTTTAATTCATTTCATAAATGATTTCGGGTCCTTATCGGTAAAATGTTACAAGATTTTTTTAGACGCAAAAAAGTTTCCTTATCGAAGAATCAATAGAAGGGGAAACATATATTATGAAACTAAAAATCTACTGAATTTCTTTGATAAAATTGAGGTCAGCTATGCGCACCTTTAAAATAACTTGACCACTCTTCTATACGCTGCAGGGTATTTCTTTTTCAAAAGCTCTATACACTCTTTGACACGTTGAATCTATGCAAAGTAAATTGCAGATCGACTAGTGGTCAAGATTATTATCATGAAAAGTAGTGACCTTTACGGAGAAAAGAGTATTTGAAAAAACATTCTTCTTAATATAATACCGAGTTATTTAGAAGTAAAAAATGTACACTTACAGAGCAACAAAATGACTTTTACTACCATTTAATTATACATTTCTTTACCTTAACATCTTAACGACTCCCTAACAAATTTCAATGTACCTAAAGAAATGTTAAGAATATGCCAAAATAACAGTTATTCATAAAAAAACTTTACCTTTATAAACATTTCAACCGCGAACACTCCAGTGAAGACATAGTTGGCGCACGACAAGAAGGATCGTTCTTTGGAGTCAGGTGGAATGTTGGGTCGCTCCATCGCTAACGTGATACAGTTGAGCGCGATGAACAACAGCACTATGTTGTCGAACCAACTCCTTGTCACCATCCATGTACATAATCTTCTTATCCTGCGTAAGTTTTGGTAATTTAGGTATAATTACTTCTTTGTCTAAATTTAGATTTGTCAAGATGTATGTATTTCGAAAGAAAATAAAGTTGCTCTCACGATTCTTAGCGTACGACAAAGCAAGAATTATTATCACTTTATTTAATCAATTAAAAAGGTGATGTCAGAAATATACTGAGAAGTGATGATACCATTGGTATTGGATTAAACCAAGACCAGCTCTGAGTAGATAAGTTTACACTACAGTCTAAACTTTTCCTTGTTTTATGTTATAGGTACCTACTAAAAGGGGACTTGTGAGATAAGCAGTCGATGATGATGCCGATGATGAAGTTACAAAAAATAAGTTTATGACATTTCTTTATTAAAAATAAATACAACCAATATGTTACGATGTACGAGTACTTACATAAAGATTCTCTTTACACAATACTCAAAATATAATATGATATCAAATATTAATACAGGGAAAGTGCTTCTTTCTTTGTACGTAACTTCTTTGCGTAGATTATGTAATATTGAACCAGGTAATCCCTACAGATACAGATGATTGAATAAAAAAAAGATGTAAGTAATCTTTTTATGATTTTCTGTAGGTAAATAAGGCAAGCAAAGAAATTAGGTGGGAAGACTGGCTAACATTTAAAAAAAGTCAGTTAGTTGGTCAGATACCATTTCAAGTCAAAATACTAGCACACGAGGGATATGAGATGTTTCAATACTTTGGGATACTAGGCTTTTAGAAGAATTGTCTAGATACTTAACAGTTGACACATTTCTTGTACGTATCTTTATAATACAAAGAAATGTTATATTCAATTCGAATGATTTTTTAAACCTTATATTAACCGTCTTTGTCAATTCTTTTCCTGGAAACTTACTTGTTATCTGGAGCGAATATATACAACGAATAGAATTCTTTTTCCTTCAGGCACCCCGTCGGCTCCATAAAACGGAATAAATCTTTGACTCTGAATTGTCTTCTGTCGAATCTCGATGAAAATATACAAATGTTATTATTTATTGTCACCTGAAAAACAATGTTCTTTTAGGGGGAATGGTTCATGTTTAATCTTTGAGAGACCCATAAATTTGGAAGGAATATTCTGACCAGCTATAAATACTTATAAATAGATGGGTTTATCCCAAAAACTTCGTTTTAATGTTAAGATTTTTGAGGATTGCTTAAAAATTCGAGTTACTAGTTTTGTTATTTTTAAAAAGATCATAACAGTTAAAGTTGGAAACACCGTTGAAAATTCATGTGTATTTAATGGTGTGACACTCATGCGAGAGACGTTGATAAGATCAAATTGATCGACTTTGAGTGATTGATGTTGTAGGAGATCAATGGTGCGTGTTTGAAAAAACAATCGATCAACAATTTATAAACAATCAATCGTTGTTAATCATGTAGCTCCCTATATTGATAAGTATACCTACTTCATATTCTTTGTGTCAAACAGTCTTACCGATAATGGTGGAGAAGAGTTATAAACCAAAGACACGTTTCAATTATTTTCAGTTATTTTAATTTAGAATAAATCAACCCCTGTTTCATTTATCTGATATAGAATGGGATAGATATGGCCTAAATTTTCGTGGTTATAGGGCGGTGATATTTTTGTCAATTTTTTAAATGTCGCTGCTTTTTATTCAAAATGTACAAGTCTGCATTTACATAATTAGGTTCACTGATTGTTCGTTAGCATGAAGTGAAGTAGGAGAAGAAACTGACCTCTTCATTAATTTGTTTGATCAATGGCAGTGGTTGATTGTTGGGTCTCGTCGATAACGCAGGCGACTCATTCCGGGACAGTCTCGTTAGCGGCGGCGGTTGAGCTGTAGTCGGGCTTAGGTTACTTGACTTTACCTCTGGCATTGATGACACTATGAATAATTTCATTGTTAAAATAATAACACAATCATCAAGTTAGGTTAAGTTAAGCGAAACACTGCACATTTTTAGTAATACCTGTTTTTTCTGATTTCCTTTACATTTGCTATAGTAACATTACATTATTTGATTACCTAACAACATAAAGTTAGAAAGCTGTAATAAAATTGTGTATCTAATTTAAATAAGAAAAAAATACTATTCAAAGGTCCTTCTACATTGTACTCAACGTGTAGGTAGATAGGTCAAGGAGCCAAAATAAGATTGATGGGATGAACCGAAATGTCAGAACATCTATTTACGTCCAGCTTATTAACAGTTTAATGATCAAAGAATACAAGAACAAAATGAAATACATGTACCAAATACCAAAACTCTCTCAGATTAATTAAAAAAAGAAATCATTTAGGACTTATTCAAATATTTTGTGGCCTTAAATTTCTATTTGGAACTATCAAAGCTTAAAAAGAAATGTAATTCTGAATGGGCTTGTTTTAAGCGAAAATACGATGAAAGGTTCGTGAATGAGACTTCAGGGAACATTTTGAAGCTATTCATTTCAATTACGTATTCCAAGGGCACTTCACGGATAATTTACCTGTCAAATAGTCGTTAGTGAGCGAGAGGCGATGAGGCGGAGGTTTCACTGCATCGAGTCGGATTGTGGATTCTGATGAGAAACCAGCTTCTGGAGCCTTCCATGATACCTTGAAAAGTTGATAGCTGAATTATCACAATATTTAGAGGCTGACTTAGGATACATGGAAAATACCATTATTTGATGTGGTATCCATATACCGCCCTAACAACATATTTCGTACTATTGATATATTTTTAATAAATTATATTAATACTCAATAAAAAATATTTGTAAATTAAAAAATAATACCTATACTCAATTTTATCATTCTATTAAAATTACTCGTAAATGCAATCTACATATAGGTAATTTGCGTTCAAAAAAAATCTAGAACAAATCATTTAAGAGGCGCGTTTTATACCTACATGTTGAGAATAAATATATTTGATGCGTAACTTTAAACTAGTAACATATAAAAGGGAAAAAGGCAGAACTTACGTCAGGTAACAGAGGTGTGGTATGAGCAGACACTCTTCTTGCTGGTGGCACCAATACTCTTGGTGCCGGTAGTTGAGATCTCGACCGATTATTTGGTAATTCTGATTGCGTATCATTTTTGATAACCATTGACGATGATAATAGAAGCTCATTTTTACGAAGATTAGAACCTGTTCAACAAAATGAAATTATGTAAAAGCGAATATTAATATAGATTTCAGAACAAGATTGGATTGGATATTGATAAAGTACCTAGATTTCATCATTGATGGGAGCAAAACATAAAGCAGTATTAAGCAACAAATATTTTTATTGGATACTGATATGGGCTGGTTTTATATTAGTAAAGTATATATTATTTAAATGTTTTTAATTAAAAGACACATTGTTAGCAAATTACCATTACCGTTACCATTACAAGTTCCATGATCTCGGCCATTATTAAGAACTACAGCATCAGAATCTGACCCCGTGCGTTGTTTCTTACGTCTAAGACTTGGTCTTGATAGCCGCCAGCTATATCCTCTTTGGACTCGACACTTGTCTTCGCCGTTTGGGATTGGTATTACTGCAGTCAAGCTTCTGAAATTGGTACTAAATTATTGCAGCTATAATTATACATATTTCTATTGTTACTTTTAGTGTTGGTATTTCCCATAAAATTATTGTAATATCTTAAACCATCAATTTACAACTATTAATAGCATATTGTATATTCATTTTTACAACAAAATAATATAAAATTAACATATATAGATTTTGTAATACAGGTAGTTATATTTAATGCCGAATTGACAAATAATACAAAATAAGGGCGTATATCAATATTTTAAATGTAACTTACTTTTGGGAACTGAGTAGACTTGATTTGTCGCTGATGTTGAGACAGTTATCTTCCTTAGCTATAGTTACTTGTAAATTCTTTTCTGGAATAATAGGAGATGGTAGCGATCTGGGTGTGGTCGGTGACGTAGAACCAGGGGACGTAGTCCTTGTAGGAGGAGGGGCTAAGGTTAAAGGAGGGGGTGCTAACGACATTGGTGGTAACCTGGCTTTCTCAGACCCGAGCTGTGCAACCGCTGAATGAAGAGTCAAAGTGTAGCTATTCGGAGGTTTTAATAATCCTGGTATACTTGTACACTGAAAAGAAAATTAGTTCACTACAGCTACGATATTCTAACTAAAACAATGATAATTTTAAGATAACTAAGTTTTTTATAGATTGAACATAATAAAAATATACATACAGAAGTCCGGTCTATCGAATCTAAACTCGAAAGCATTGAAGAACGTTCAAGCGACAAGGCCACATTAAAATCCCTGAACGATGCTCCAGGTTCTAAAGTCGTAGAGGGTGAATCTTGAGGGGTGGCTGCTGTGTGTGTTATCATTGGGACTACTGTTGTATTCTCCGTTGCATTGGTGTTGTTTGCTAGCATTTTTGATTCCTGGGAAAATAAAATCATGTAAATTTATTGTTTTACATAAATATATAACATCTTTTCTATATGTTTTCAATGCGTACGCATATTTACAAGTAACTTGATCATAGATAGTTACAAAAATAAAATGGACAGACAAAATTCTACCATAGTTGATTTTCTAAGATCACGTAGTAAACAATATAAAAAGTTTTCAACTACAAAAATATAATGAACGATACAAAATCAACACAAAGGTACTAAATTAATACACACTTACATCATGGAGTTGGATCCTACATCTATGAATACACATTACAGAAAATAATTATGCGTGTGAATATATCAGTGACAAAAGTTTATAGTCAAACCGCTTGCCTAATTTAATTTGTCAGACAGCATGTAACCATGTTTAACAAAGGTTCAACAAATAGTCGAGGAATGCGGGCTGTTTTATTTACGCTAGCAATCATTTTAGTGAGATATATTTTTGCATGGACCCGTATTTACTCTTTGTGTATTCGATCATCTGACAAAGGAACTCACCTTTTGTATATTGCATTTGTTTGATTGCGCGCAGTCCTTACAAAGGCTCGGATGATGGCCGGAAGATCGCGTTTTGCGACGCGATCGTACGGCTTTGTCTTTGTGACCGTTCACGTCGTCTTTTGCGTTCGCTTTCCTGACATCATCCGCAGACCGCCAGTAGTTCTTTATTTCATTCTATTTTGAAGTAAAGAAGAAAAATTTTCAATGATTTTCGTACATATTAACTTGTTTATCATCAATAATAATTTACCATTTATCCTTAATTTACCATTTAACAACAATATCCGGTCGCGAATAGATAGGTAAACTATTTACTAGAGGACATAACCACAACCGCTTATGTAAATATTATGCCGATTAAATATGAGTTCTAAATACATAAATTATCATAAATTACTAGATAGAATAAACGTAAACCATAAGTTTATTCTAACTAAATCGTCAATACAACTTGGAGCACAATGGCAAGTCTTGATCTGAGCCAAAATAGTAAAAGTTTGGCTTGTTACCAAGTTCCGGATTGAATTTGCCGCAAGAGCCGCTAGTTTTTGCTGTTATCAGAATCCACGTGCCAATGAGAGCAAGTTTCTACATGGTTAGTTCTGTACTTTATCAAAGTTATTATACCTAATAATCATTATTAACTAATAGAGCGAATAATATTTTTCTGAATTTTCGTAACAAAATCATATATGTTAGTTATTACTGTAGGGTTCTTTGTATTACTTAGTAATGTTCAGAAATTAGATGACCGTACAAACAATATATTTTCTTATTACAATTAGAAGTAAAAATAAAACCTTTTTTAGATGTACCTAATAAAATTTCCTTGATTGAATCACCTACGTACTTATCTAAGTAATAAAAGATATAGTTGACTTACTTGTGAAAAGCTTTCACTCGAATGTGAGCCTGAATTGGATTCGTCGTACTGTAATTCATTGTTGTCGGAGAAACATTCACTCGACAACTTTGATTTAGCTAATTCACGTTGCTCGCGTTCTCTCCTTTCATTTCGCTACAAAATTATTTACTTAATAGAAAATCACTTTTAAAATGATCAATGACAATTTTGTGATTAATTTGATTTACCTCAGAACTAAACCCTTCAACCAGAATGGCTACAAGTAAATTAAACAGGACATAATTGCCAAAAGTCATAAGTGCCACGAAATACAATGCGGCCCAGTGACTTGTTTTTTCCATACCGTTGAACAAGACAACATTCCAATCTTCTTGTGTTAAAACCTGGAAAATATTAATTTCATTGAATACCATGCTTAGCTAATCGAACATGCTACCACAACATGTATAGTCAAATTTAATATCAGTAATAAATCAAAATAAGCAAGGTGTGCTGTTTTCGTGTATAAGTCGTGCTTAGTGTCAATATTTGGTAAGTATTAAACGTGACAAATTAAATAAAACAAAATAAAATGCTTCAGTTAGTCGAGAAAGTGTTAGTGTTACAATGTTTATGTATGTAGCTGTATTAGTGTACACAAAATATACATTAGAATGAAGGGGAACACAGACGGCGATTTGGAGTACACAAGCAAAAAGGGTCCAGCATTTTCTATCACTAATAAGCAAGATGCACTAACTACGGAGCGCTCCTTGTAATGCATTACTTACTATCAAACAAAATAACTAATTTAGTACGACGAGTTTCTCGCTCGTTTCATATTTTAGTATGTTCACGACCATTCTTCTAATGTCCAATTAAGGTGTGAACTTTCTGACAAATTTAGCTTGATCGAACAGACGATAATGTTTGAGCGGTACGAGAAACACGCGGCGTCTACCTCTAAAAGCAAATTCGAATAGGATCGCAAATAAACCGACAGTACACGTTGGCTAACATTAGTCTCTCAAGGCTTACCTGGAAAACGGTGACGGTAGCCCATAGGATGTTATTAAAATGTTTCCTGTCGCACTCACACTTGGGATGATGTGAAATGATCTCCGGGCAGGTACAGTCTCGCTCAACGCCATTGTCTTCGACGTACTTGCAAAACTTACCACCGAATAGATACATGCCCAGAATACTGCGCGTCGTGAGTCCGATGAAAAAATGAAAGAAAAACAAAATGCTATGCGCAAACGCCGCGACCGAGTCGTCCTGACGATATATTGTTGCGTACGCGACGGTAACACTGCATCTTGTCATGAAGTTCTTAGCAAAACTTACTTTACATGTAGCAGATATTTATAATGACATGTTCTTATCAGAATTATACTGCTGTGTGATATTATATTGAATTTTATTCGCTATTTACACTATATGCCTAAAATTGTGTCCAAAACTGCATAGTGCAATTAATTAACAATGTTAAAAATAAAGTAAGTTTTGCTCATAATGTTACATTTAAATCATTTAAGAAGCGAAATTAGTGAAGCAGTGTTATCGCCGTAAATACGCTACCACCGATGGTTAGTTAATATATCTAAATTATATACCTACTAAATTAATAACATTTTATTTAGTGCATGTTCCCCAATAAAATTATTATTGTAATTAACATTCATCTTTATATACTGCCTCATTATCTCAGAACAATAAAATGCAATGAAATAAATGAGAAGAGAAAAATAGGCGAAAGAAATGTGCATAAAAGATACTGAAAGTTTTCATTCGACCGACTCGTAACTTAGTCGTTTAAATGTCATTCAGATTAAATGCATCAATTTAGAAATTTAAGATAATATCATGTTGGTATTAATGCTTAAGAAAATCGAAGAAGAAAATTATGTGAATGGACTAAAACTTTAAAATAATAAAAATAAAAAATTGCAATGTGAAAAATAGGAATAGAATTGGAAACAAGATTGTTATTGAAGTTAATAAAATAAAAAATGCAGAAATGCAGGTGTAATTACGAAACCAGTGAAATTTTAGTATAACACAAACAAATGAAAGTTGAGAGTAACTTCACTAATTCCGTAGAAATCATATTTAAGATAGACTTAAAAAATAATAGAAGCAGCATGCAAAAGTGATAGAGATACTGTTTATACTGAGTATAGCTGTAGTAGTGGGAGTTATAGAATCGACGTAGGGGTTACTCGCGACTCGGCTCGACCGACCTCAATCTAACCTTCTACTCAACCAAGCTCTCTGACTAAATGTGCTTTCGACTTTTAATGGATAATACTTTACGTCACAACATAACAAAGTGATCATGAGTCTAAGTGAAATTGGAGCGTTTGTTACCAATGGTTCTAGATTTTTTTACTACGCGGGAACTAGGGTAGCGGTTACGCGACTGAACGCCTGTTTGACAATACACAATGCTGCAAGCGTATTCAATCGAACAGTAAGTCGTTTAAATGAAAATGGAAAATTAGACAAACGTAAATTGAATCTTGCAACAGAGTGAACGGTCGTCGATTGTGTACTCGCGTGGTTAGTCGATTAGCCGTCACAAGGACAATCTTCTGTTAACAGGGATTGTCATTCTGTCGTGAGTGTTGCCTGCAGACGGACCCGAAGGTAAGCGTTTAGTAAAATGTTGCAAGTTCAGTCTGTTTTGGATTGTCTGTTAGATACTTTATTGAAAATGTTGAATACCTGAAACACCGTGACAAAGGCCCACAAGAGCGTATCAAAGTTTTTTCTGTCGCACTCTTGATCGCCCTCTTCGTCTTTCTCGCAGAATTTGCACCCGAAGAGATTCATACCGAGGATGCTGAACGTTACCACGCAATATACGATTAGATAACAATACGATAGCTACTGTCCTTTCCACATATAAAGGAAGAAATACGATATACAAGAAAGAATACATTTTTATAGAAATAGGTGTGAGATTTATACTAAGGTGAACGAGTGATAAGGTGCAGGTGTAAATAAACTCAGGTGGACAAAGCACAAAAGCGTGAAAGACACTATGATTAATAAGAATTAATAGAAGAAGAAGAAAAAGTTTGTACAGAGTGTGGATAGTGGTCGTGTATAGTAGGCAAATGTCGAAGAGAGAAGTGGCTAACACATAAGGATCGAAAATGAAAACAGGGGAAATCACTCACAGTTAGATTAGTGCACGGGTTAAGGGATGCGGGTGTGACAGTTAAGTAGAAACTATTCATATTTACGAAGGGTTGAATAAATCTTCGTTCGCTACGGAAAAATGAAAGACTCGATTGAGCAATCAATAACTGATTGCTAGGGAGTATAGACTACTTGAATACTACAAGTCATGAGTTTCAAAGTTATAGAAGAATAAAGTAAACCAAAATATGATAAAGTTTCAAATTTAAGTGTGTAAGCAAAAACCTAATCATAATTACGCAAGTTTAAGAAAGATTGGAAGTAAAGAAAATAAGGAGCTTTTTTTCAAAATAATGTAGTTAGTTAACGTAGACCGTAAAAATTTCGCCTTATTCATTTTGAAGAGTAAAGATAAATTTGAAAAGAAATATTAAGAAAAAAAAATGTGAAGTAAAACAGAAAAAATAATATATTCTGTAGCAGTTTCAAATTAATTAGGTATATCTTTAATCCAGTATTTTCTGTAATTATTTTATACGATTTGTTTATTGACATGCAAGTTATTTGAGTATTTTAAATAATGTTTAAAACTTTACACTTCGGTGGCGTGTTATGCATTAAAATAAAACGAACAAAATATGTTTATTAACACACTCCCATTGATACATCACTTGTTTCTTACTTATCCTAGGTTTCATGATAATCTGTTTATTGTATTTAAGTAATTACCTGAATATGAAAATGAAAAGTACTAGAAGAGAAAAGAATACAGCAACGTTATCCATTGTCCTCAGCATGACGAAGAGTTGTCTTCTCAAGTTAGGCATAAATCGGACTAACTTTAGTATGCGCAGGAGTCGAAACGTTCGCAGCACTGACAGACCTGAACTTCCAGCTAAATCCTTGTCGCTTTTTAAACTCTGCGCTAATTCGAATGCACTGTTCAAAAATCATAAAATCATTTTAAATTCAACTAATGCTTAAACCATATTTTTTCAGTATTTATTTATGTTTTCATTTACCTTAAAATCACGATGACTCCATCGAAGACGTTGAATCCATTGGAAATATACTTAAAAGGTCCTTCTGCGACGATTTTAAGTATCATCTCAATCGCAAATATCGCTGAGAATACAACATTGCTGATTTCAACGATCACTGTCAACTCCTCGGGCTGATTGTGATATTCAATACCCATTGAAAGAGTGTTTATAAGAATGGCTAATAATATACCTACAATAAAAAAATAAGGTTATAGAGGTAAATAACGACCATCTATTTTTGATAGTTGATGATTTCTGTTATAATAGTTCATACCTTGTTGAAAATATTTGTGGTCGGCAATAGTTTTTATGTGTTTTCTTAGCAATGATAGTAATCTTGATATCCGTGAATAGAATAATGAGCAAACATTCGAAAATCTGCCTTTTCTTGTTTCTTTAGCTGCAGCTTCTGCCATTATTAAATCTACACAGCAGGAAAAATCTTCTATTTCTACAATCTGTAATAGTTATCATAATATTTATCTTATTAAAATATCATGAGGTAAATAATTATTATCACCAGCTTCTTCTACAGGATGTCGTAGAATATACTGAAGATTTGATTTAAATAGAAAAAAAAAACACATATTTCACAGCCTTTTATTTATATTTTCGTATGAATAACATAGTAAACAGACAAAAACAACACTTCTAGTCTTTCACTTACCTTAGTATCCGACTTCTCTTCACCAGCTCGTTTACTGATTCCTTTAGTGAGTTCTTCAAAGAAGGAGTCTAAAGCCACCTGTCCAGTCGGCAGCGCCGCTGAGAGCGCTCCGGACAGCGCGAGCAGCTCCTGGCAGGACATGGTGCCGCCCGCCGCCGCGCGCTCCTCCGCCGTGTCGCCTGCCGGCAGGTCGAACTCTACGCCCCCAAATTAGTGTCACTACAGTGCAATTCCACTAGTTTCAATTGCATTGTCTCTAATCACCTTAAAAGTATCTTTTTCTTTTTTTTTAAGTTTGACATTGTTTATTTTATTTACTTCACCATATTAGTGCCTTCTTCGTTTCTGACGTTATTCAGTTAAATTTTAATTTCAATACTTTTAAGGTTAAACATCGATAGATAAAAAAATACATTGAACACACATTTCCTATAAAACTTGAAAGCTGAGGAGTTGGTACTATCCTATGCTATAGAGGTAGAAGGTAAAAATATCTAGACAGTTTTAGTGAGGTCTAGATTTAGGGAAGTGCCTGTAGAAAGATAGTGGAAGAGTAAGAAGTTAGAAGATCAGATTGCGCATGCCCGTCTAATAGCGCGTCTAGATCTACTGTCTCTAGACTCACCACTTTGGCTCTTTAGCCAGTCACGTTGGCACAATGAATCTACAAATATTTACGCATATGTTAAGATATTCCAATTGCAATGATTTAACAGAGGCTCCACAAGACTTGAACAAGATTAAGCAAGATTCAGAACGTGTTAAAAGTTTGAATCGAGGGTGCGATTATATTAGATTAAAATGATAGTTACAGTACAAAGAATTGAATTTGAAACGAGCATGTTATTGTTGTTTTATCATTTTTTATTAAAGAGAACAATATGTATACCTGTTTGTGTCATCTTTTCAGATGAACATACGTTATGAGGATGCGCCACGTGTGGTGCATTTGGTGCATGTAGGAGAACTGTATCGCTGAACATAACTGACGAGCGGCGTCGCGCCAGTGATGGTGGTGATAGCAGCGAGAGATTTGATGCATTCTGTGTATTAAAAATATTATTTGAAATCTGATAATTCAATTGTAATAAAGTCTTTTATGTTTTCAAAATTGCTGAAGTAAATATTTGTACTAAAAATTGGATCCCTGGAATTGTCTTCATTACACTTTATGGATTGCAATTTGGAATTTATCTCATAGTTTTTAATAAACATTTTGTCTTTCCATTTTGAATAGCGTAACCGTTGTTCTTTTCATCACTTACGGTTACAGCTAAATCCATATCTCGCTCCAAATGAATATTTCAGATTGAAAAGCCGAGCTTCATAGGTTTCAAATATTATATATTCCTTTCACCATTGTATTTAATTGGGTTTTATTTTTCAATATTACCTCGAGGTCAGCGGCCGAGAGGGAGGGTACGCGCAACAGGCTGGGCCGACTGAGGGGCTCGTCACCCCCCTCGTCCCCCTTGCCGTTACCCTGTAACAAAACCTGGAGCTGACAAGGGTGAGGAACTGAAGATGAAGGAGAATAACAAAAGACAAATTGACGACTTCGATGCGTAAGAATACTTTATATAAGTAATATTCGTAGCTTATTATTCGTGTAACAAATTGGTTTAGTGCTATTCAACATTTACATGGGTAATATGGAGGTCTTCATGAGTTACTATAATTTTAAGTGTTCTATAAAAAGTGTATTAAGTGATGAAACAATATTTATTATAATTGCCAAACGTAATAACATAACGTTCCAAATATTAATTCTAAATCGGGTTTAACGCCAAATCATCAATCCAATTTTGGATCTCAGTAAAGTAAAATGTTATATTATCAATTCTTGAGAAAATATCTCAATCTGTTACACAGCTAATATCAAAGAGTGAAATTCTGAAATTGATTTATTTTCAATAGTAGAAGGGTTACACTTAAGAAAAATAAGATATTGCGAACAGTTCTTAAATTGAAACGTGTTTTGCGTGGTTATTACATAACGTTAAAATAATAAAGGTTTTGTTCTGAATTTGGTAAAAATATCACCTGAGTAGATGACACAATTTTGGATCTACTAAAATGTATTTAATTCT
>DWPV01000815.1:0-24633 GCA_018251915.1 Urbanus proteus proteus | reverse complement strand
TAAAGATATATGATTTTTCAACTTATTTTTTGCTATTTTTATTTGCTATGGTGTATTACAGCATAATATCACTATTAAAATTCGATTCAATAACTTTCATTTTTTTCCATACAAGAGTGACCCACCCTAGTGTAGGTATATTTTCAATGGCTATTCTCAAACTTATTTTGACCACAACCTGCTTAAAAAAAATGATATTTTTAGGGGTTTCTACGCCATAGACACGCCAATTAAACAAAACAGGAATAAGATAATAGATAAGGTTTTGTTTAAAAATTGGTGTTGACAATACAGCACCTTATTATTACCCACTTTGAGAAACACTGCTCGAAAAACATGGTATGTGATTTTAGACTAGTATTATCGCGGAATTGATACATTTTAATATTTATTATGTAACGGGTACTCTCGATACGTTTTGCTATTTATGCCATAAGGCATAAATAGCAAAACGTATCGTGAGTACCCGTTACATAATAAATATTAAAACATGGTATGACTAAAATCTACACGAATTCATATGTCCCTTCGAAGTCTGGCCGTCTGTGTCATCTTAATGCAACTCGTCGTCTATGGCGCTGGCGTCACGGGGAAATCTACTGTGACTCACAGTATACGAGATGCCTTTCTACGTTAAAATATAGTTATTCATATACTTAATAGGATTTTTTTTTATGAAATTGTAATATCAAAGGAGCATGCAGTCCATCTGATAGTAAATAACCTATACCGCTCTAACAGGTGCATTGCCTGGAACTTTGTACACATGTGCTGCTACACGTTAGAGTGGCATCCGTGACAGGGATACCTTGCCGATCAATTCTACCACCTTTAGAATACGTCTGTCCGGACCGGCGGTCTACCAACGACTGACTCACAATACGCACCACAATCGCCTAATGATAGTAGTGACGTATGCGCACTAGATATGCATACCTGCCTACAGTATACACTAAAATATTTTCTATGAACGTTTACATTAGAAAATATTTCAAAACATCAATTACAAGAAACTATACTTCTTGACTGAAATATAAAAGGACAGACTGACAAGTACATATCGCAAATGTTACATTAAATTTAAATTCCTCCAAACTCAAAACCGCATCTTTCGAAACACATCAAAATGCAAACACGTATTTAGTGTTAAAATTATAATATTTTAAAATTCGGAACGAGCCAAGCGCGGGGAAATTGCAGTAATGGTGGATAAAAATCTTCCTCTTGGTGTGCAAATGGACTGGAATTTTATCTCACGGCTCAAAATCACGTGCTTGAAGCTGGAATGGGTCTAAAAGCTTTAACGTAGTGGGCACCCATTAGGTTACGTTCGTAACTCAAGTTGAAAAGACTGGTGCGAATATGACCGAAACCTGACTGCATTCCCTTAAAGACATCATTGTTCAACTGTAGAGGTACCATTGTCACATACAATGGTATATTAAGATTAGTAATGTTTTCTTGAAAACAAAAAAACACCTCTGCTTAAAACCTCTTTTTTAAATTTCAAGCTCTACCTATATTTAATATTATACAGCGTATGTCACTACCACAATTGAAATAAATCAAAGGACACCTCATATGTTAAAATACGTCAAGCCGTTTGGGCTTTATGGTGTGCCAAAGAAATAGACATACATACATACATATATATTTATATAAAAAGTCAGTCAGATAAAAATTTAACTGACTTTTAGTTTTTTCATGTCGTTCAGAAAGGCATACTTATTTCTTAGCAAAATATTAGTACTAGTACTTTTTAGATACTTTTATATCGATAAATATCAAGTAAGAAATAAAAAACAACGAGCCCTGTCGGTCCCAAATCCCGGGATCACCGATATACCTCGTTCCTCTATCCTCACTTAAGCCTTGTAAATCCCGAAGATTTTTAGGATACAACTAAACGCTAAACAGTCACATATTCTACCTGATATAAAGTAGCTCGTACAATAATAAATGTGGTGAATTAGTTATAGGTTAACGTCTTATACAAGTTTGTGCCACAGCTCACAAGTTTTTATTTTTTAACAAAAGATATCAAAGCACGAACAATAACAAAATATAGCCAACACTGCAGTTGTAAATAAAAATAAGTAAGAATTACCTATATTTTTAGAACTGATTTAGCTGGAGTTTGTTGTCAAACGACAATTTTCTGGCTTTTCAATAATACCCTCTCTAAACAGGGTTGAATCCTTATTACTTCTTGAACGTATATCACCCACAGAACACCAACAGTTGGCCAGTGTCACCCAAATGTTGGTGCCAACTTCGAGCCTACTCTCGCCAACTGACGTGACGCGATATTTCAAACAAATATATTCCAAGGACGAACCCATTTGAATACGAACACGCTACGGAGCAGGAAAAGTCGTCAGGTAGGCGAACAAACTTGTTTTTATTGTTAGTGCCTCACTATTTTTGGCTTTGTTTCCAGAAATCGATTGTCGAAGAGTGTTTTGAACAGCGATATATAAATGCGGGCACGGCCGTGTTTAAGAAAAGTTTGCCGTAACCGTTGCTTACTCTTAAGGAGGAATCGCGTATTTTCCTTATTTTTCTGTTGTTTCATGAAACCGTATGCGATAATGTTGTTTGTTGAAAGTTAACGTCAAAAACGGTCACTGTAGTACTTAGCTAAGTTCTACTGCTGCTGCTTATAATATATATATATGAATGACTTCGCGATTTTACCTTATAATTTGCAATGTTTCCAGAAATTAATTACAGAAAAATGTTTTTACGAAAAGGACCCATTTAATTTTGACAATTATTAACGCTAACTATGTTTATTCGAATTTTGTTATTTTTAAGCAGTTCTAAGTATTAAAAACAATATAAGTAAAAGATTTGACCAAAAACTTGTTTTATCATTGTACTACGATACGTTTAAGTACAAATAACTTCAAATCGTTTATTTTTTTTAAATGTATGTATTGACTTTAATTACATTAAAAAATTCAAAAACTTTCTGTACTTAACACCCTAAATATTAGCTGTCATCACACAGTTGATTCTTTCCTTTCAAAAACATTCAAACAAATTGCATACTTTTTATAAAAGATAAAGATATACCTAAGGTAGATTACGGAGTTAAATAAAAGTAAAAAAGTCACGTACAGGCCTCGGAAAAATCCCTAAATGGAACGCTCACAAACACATCGAAACTGTCAGTCGGTAAGCCCACCCACACATTGAAAACGATATTAGAATCTGGGGTTTCGATTACAAATAAACGGTGGGAGCAAAATGAATATTCGTGGAACGACTCAAAATATCTCTTGCCTCTTTCGTTTTTTCTCTGAAAAACTTATTTTTTTGTTTAACAATCTCTACTTTTAATCAAATTCAAATCTCATTTATTCAAAGTTGATTCATATTGAACACTTTTTGAACGTCAATAACTTTACCACCACCTCGGAAGTTTTATTCATTATGGAGAAGAGGCGGCACAACTTTACTGTCCTAAGTCCCTCTGCTGAGTCCTCTATTCCTCCACCCGTCTCAATTCTGCAACAGGATCTGACCAGCCGACGACTACGACCTGTCAATCTTTTGTTCACCAGATAAGATCAAACTAGATTGTCACGACATCTTAAACCCTCTTTACTCTTTGCACATAATTAAAAGCACCTGGATGACCGAGCTTCACTCGGTGTTTTTTTGTAAATCATGTTTTTTTGGCAATAAAACCTAGCTAGATCGATTCATTGCCCCCAAATACATTATGTATCGTTCAAATACATTATGTGTATTCAAGAAAATCGTTCAAAAAAGTTTCAAGAAAATCGAGGCGTTTCGTTGATACATACGTCGCTCGTCTAAAGGTATTAGATAGATAGATAGATTTTTTTCTTTCTAACTTTAATATATTAATTACAACACATAATGTTGAAAAGCAACAAACTATGTATTATGTTGCATAGAAAACATACAAAAATAAAACAGCCAAATATAATTGCGAGAAATTAACGACTCCAACTTGTTCTGACTGTTTTACACTAATTCTAAGCGGTGTAAAGTTTTTACATAAAACTGAAAACCGCAGTATAAATAGGTCGCGCAATTATTTCCGACTTGCCAACAAACCGCTATTTCTTCCAACAAATTTCTTGTTTTTATAAACACCTATTAAAATTTTTGAATTACTGACTAAGCCGCGCGGTTTCGCCCAAGTTCAAATGGTATTCACAATATTTTCTCTACTTTCTCTCTATCCTCATCTGAATAATTCCAATAACCATTTCATTGACCTCTCGCGTATAAGACGATAATATTGAGGGGTCAAGTTGGTTCTCAGATCCAATGTTACATTTTTTAATGAAAACTTCTACTAGCACTCTTCAACCACCTTCGTCAATAATACCTATTAAAGAGTTATTTTAAAGTCTGATTCATAGTCCAAGATTAACACGTTCTAACTCAATTCGTTCAGTTTTAGTTTATTACTATACATTTCAATAATAAATGTTATTTAAAATAGCATCATTTGCACATATTTCTCGCTTTAATATTAAAGAAGAAAAAGAAGCAACCGTTTTAGAATTAAATCTTTATTGGAACTACTTATACCTCGCCTCTGTTCACAATTCCTTGGGTAGAGTAAAGGTCAGGGCTGCCCCTCAGGCAATAGTTATGTCTACAAGCTTACTCTTTAATTGAAGACTTATTACGTAAGCTTGTTCTGAGTAATCAATTATTATCGATAATTCATACACGAATTGGTTCAGAGGTGGCAGAACTTCGACTTCGCTAACATTAATGACATACTTACTTGTCTTACAGTATAGTATTACTACTTCTTCTTTTCTACAGTATACTATGACTTCTCTACAACAGTATAGCAGTGCAGTCTTATTTCATTAAGAATGTGGTAAGAGACCACACTCTTTCATACAAATAAATAAAATATAAGTGTCTGTTTGCGATTTCAAAATAACAACTTTAACTCGATGCATATGAAAGTATACACGATACCTATAACAGACTTTTTTTGACTGTCTGTCTGTGTGTTGGTTCCGACCAACATTATTATTATCATTATTAAAGATTACCTCCGGGTAATCTTCTAAACGGCTGGACCAATTTTGACGGGACTTTCCTTGGAAGATAGGTCTAAGATCTAAGAATATTAAAAGTCTAAGGCGTAACATAGGGTACTTCAGTTTTTGAACAAAGTATTAGCGCGCGCTCCACGCGCAAAATAACCTTTTTAAAAAACCTGTTTTAATTCATATCTGTAATATTTATTTTTTTAAAATGAGTTTTAATTCATGAAGCATAAACGACTAATATAAATAGTTAATATTAATTACATATGTACTTCATATATTGCAATAGTTGATATGTGAACGACATTTTATCAACTATTAAAAATATCTTCTAACATAAAACGCAACATTTTACTCTCCGTCTTTTTAAAAGATCTACAAAATCAGTCCCGAAATGAGCACGAACAAACAAACAAAACAAATGTAGACTATTTTAAGTTTCAAGAGCACCGCTGTGCAATATATACATTTCCTTGAGTAAAGGTCAGGGTCTGCGCTGGGTCATCAATAGTTAAGTATAAATATATGTATGACTTGGTTCTATAAAGATTTTAATGAACATTGCGTTTCAAATTATAAGAAATTATTTCTATTAACTTTTCGTTAATTATTTGTTACGTGTGAGCGAGAATGATCATTATGGTACATATGGTATTGGTAATTACGTCATTTTGGATTACCAAAAAATCTTACTTTAAAATTTTAAAGCGAACACGATCATTATCACTATCACTACATAGTATAGAACAAAGTCGGTTCCCCCTGTCTATCCCTATGTATGCTTATTATATCCTTATTATATCTTTAAAACTACGCAACGGATTTTATTGCGGGTTTTTTTAACAGATAGAGTGATTCAAGAGGAAGTTTTAAAAAATGTAGTATCATTATTAAAATTTTAATTTAATACATTAATAGTAATAATCATAAAATACACAACACTAATGCTTCACAGTAATTAATTGAAAATTTAAAAACAATACACTCCATAAAAAATAGCTGTGGTAATCTTTTCACGAATTTTTATTTGTCACCTGAGCAAGCCAATTATAATAAAAAAATGTATGTACGAATGTAAGTACATACGGACAGCAAATTAAAGTTAATTTACGGATTTAAACTAATTTCAACGATACTTTAAGAGCTTAGAGTACTTAATTGAATTGGAAGTGGCACATAAAAGGTGGTATACGAGGGCTTCCGTGCGGGATGGCAATATAATGATAATTGTGATTGTACAATTGTACGACGTATCGATCGAGGAAAAACGTAAAGTCCTTGACCGTTGCTTTATTGAGTTATAATCCTAATCAAAATACCTAAAAGGCTAGTTACTTAAAAATGGATTATTTATATATTTGGCTAGCTTTTTCCCGCAACTTCGCACGCGTTAAATTACATATATACCTTCCTCTTGAATCACTCTATCTATTATAAAACCGCAAAAAACTCCGATGCGTAGTTTTAAAGATCTAAGCATAAATAGGGACAGGACAGATGAATCAGTTTTATCCTAACTTTCGACCAAAATTTAAGTAAAGTAACTAAACGTAAATAATACTATTAACTAGTAATACATTTCTTTTACGAAACCAAATAGTTTTATATACGAGTATTTGTTTAGGGAACTGGGAAAAATAACATAGGATAGTAAGCGGTCACTATTGCCCACTATATTGTAAGAATTATTATTGCTATGATATGATTTGATACTTAATGATGATGATATGAATATTAATTTATCAAATCAAATATGATTTCATTACCTGCACCAAGCAAGCAAATGTTTTATGGTTTACCCAAATGTTTTACCACCCCTGAAAATTAAGTCAGAATGTATCTTGTATGCGTATTTACTACACTTTTCTTACATACAACAATGTTAAGACTTCTATTTGAGGAAACGAAAACTATTTGAGTCTGAATAATTTATTTTTTGCCAACCAAAAATTCCTAGAATGTGGTAAATTAATTTTCAATAAGTAGATCGGATAGTCTTATTAGTAGATAATAAATCGTAACCTATCCTTAGCTAATACAAGTATTACTTACCGATTACATAGTACGTCTCAGGGCTTTAGAATACGTGACATTTGCACGACCAAGTTATTCTCGTAACAGAGCAATTAAATTACTAATGGTATACGTATTAAATCATTATTTCCGCACATTTATCTCGTATCACTCGGTCCATTACCCTCCCTTTAAACAGACACGTAGAGCAATTAGTAGAACGTTTTATTTCAGTACACGCCGCCCATTAATTTGAAGCTTTAAGCTCTATTCACATCTATATATACCGTACGTGTAACCACGTACCGGCATTGAAATATTATTCATACATTATCTATACACGTATTCATGTTTTATATACATATATATGAAACATTTCACCATTCAACTATCTCAATTATGAAGTATTTTGTCTCTGCCTGTATATAAATACACACCTCTTTAACTCACCATGAAGTTGGTTGAAGGTGGTAAAACCCTTTTGGTCCGACTCTGGCAGTACCACCGCCACACCTATTTCTACCTAATAACAGCAGTGTTAAGCACTGCTGTGTTCTGGTCTGAAGGGTTCTCATTGCCCGAAGGATTCTGGTTTGAAGGGTGTGGTAAGGGAGATATACTTATTAGAGGCGTTCGTACTTAGTCCTCAGAGGTAGCAATGCATTTGTCACTTACCTCAAGTAAAACTCTGATCAACCCCATGTGTGTCATGTTTTACAATGTAAAAGAAAATAATAAAACAGCTGAAAATCCATCCATCCATCAGCCTCCAAGTCCACTGCTGGACATAGGCCTCCCCCTAGATGGCGCCACTCCAACCGGTTCTGTGCTTTCTGCATCCAGCGGTGTCTTTCAGCGGAAGTTAGTGATTTTAAAATTTGGCATTTCAAGCTGGGAACCAGGTTTCGAGTTCCAGGAAACTTTTTAATTTCTTAAAGTCACATCTTATATATGTAAGCGGATGTGAAAAGTCCTTAAAGCACTTAGTACCCGGGTAATTTGTAAATCCAGTACGTCACGCCACTAACACACGGGCAAACGAGATTAAAATAGAAGCCGGAAATACCTATGCATTCTTGAATATTCCGTTTCATCTCTGTTGTAAAGGTAGTATTTAATCTGTTTTCTAGACTAGTTATAATAAACAAGACACATCAGAATTACCACTCGTATATGGCGATGTTGCTTCTAAAGTTGTATCTATTAATAAGTAACCTGATTAGTAGTATTTATTGACACTTAGATGCCTTAACGATACGTCTACGTAATCACTGTAGGCAGACGTTTGTTGTACATCACAGTGTTTATGCTTCAAAGGTTTTAAGAGGAGCTACGCCGTAGACCTACGACTAAGCACTATGATATCGTAGACCCCAAATTATCCTCGTAAACCCCTTTAATATACGAGTAAGCTCTGAATAGCAGTTTAAACACTATTCTGACGAAACACAAATCTAGCAATGGGACAGTAGTATTTCTCAGCAACAGTTTATTCAAGGCAATTAACTATCTCAAGTTGAAATATCAATACGTCTTATCGTAACAGAACGTCGAATCTTACCAATTACTGAGAGCAACTAAATATAATATTGAATGAAATGAATATACCCGCAGTTAGTATTGTGGCGCCCTCTACTCCGAATACATAAAAGAGTGGTGAAGGATATAGGTTCAGCCTTTTTAAAGCTTTTATCAAATTAAATATTGTATTACTTTGTTAATAATTGAATGCCACTTAAGAAAAGTGTAACAAAATTGTTATAGATAGCTTAATGTGCTTTATCTGCCCTTAAACAGCTTTCTAAAGTGTTCCATTACAAGCACAGTTTACAAAAGTTTGATCATTATAGCCGTTATAAATGGGTCGTTTAGTTTTTAGCGGCTAAGTGAAGTTTAGCCATTACGCTGGATTAAATAACGTTGAAAGGAGACATTGATTAAAAATATATATTTTATGATTTTATGATTTTATACCATGAGAGTTACTTTTTTATATGGAAAGGTGTGAGCTAAAGATTTCTAAGGTTTTTATTGATCAAATATCCTTTATACAGATTGATAATTGTTAATGGCTGCAATAGCTATTAAATTATGGATCCTTGTTTTGCGTAGCTTCTTAAGATTTCTTGTGTTTTTTTATTGAATCTCATGTTTTAACGATTCAAATATATATCAAAGGAAGTTGTCGGAGTTATTGAATATGGAGAATATTTTTAGTATAGATAGTTATTAACTGTGGAGACCATTTAATAATTTTGATACATCCACGCACATGTATGCACTGTACTTGTATACTCGTGTTCTTGTAACTTACAAACTACAAGTGAACTTACCAATATTTAAACCATGTGTACACAGACGGCTAACCTAAACCATGAACTTTATTAAACCTTTTCGACCTTTTTGAAAATCTTGCCAATGCCCGCTCGCGTGCTTAAATTCTATCGGATTTGAAGCTATTAAGCTAGTCCGGGCGCCGGTAATGGAAAAACGCAAGACGTCTACTTAAAACAGTTTTTGAGTATTACCTTCTGTATTTACCGGTAGCCAATAAAGTGTAAACCCTGTATTTAAGTTTAAAAGCGTTTCCGTGGTTCTTATTTCTAAGCGGTACCTGTATCATTAAAGTGAAAATACATTTCAAAGGATGTAATGGGTGGAGACAAAAAATGAACAGAAAGAAGAGACAGACATGTTGAAAGAGACAGTCTTATTTAAAATTGATATGTTGCTCGGGACTTAGCTTTTATGTTGATAGGTATATAACTTTTGTCTCCGCCTATATCAGTTTTGATCATGTTAAGATAATGTTAACTCACGAGCCCTTCATGCTTTGTACTTAACAGTGACAATTTATGTATGGCCAACATTGTATTAACCGGAATCGTATTATAGATCTGCTACAGGAGGTAATTCACTAAAGTGTCAATTCTTCGCTGTGCACAGAGTCAAGCTCACCTGTCAAACAAAGTCTTTTAACTTTAACAACTAAATTAATATTTGACGGTTGACGAATGTCATTTAATGACATTCCGTTTCAAACGGAAATTTTAGAAATGGAATCCACTAGAAAAACTAATTTAGTTTTTAGATTCCGTTTTCTGAAAACAAGCGGTCGCGTTAACGTGTTTATGCGTTATCAAAATAAGTGAAAAACTTTTTTTATTTATAAAAACCAACCAAAAACCAAAATTGACGCTGGCGCAGCGCCGAGTTGGTGGCTGTTTCATTACTGAATTACCCCCAGATATCCATAAACAACAAGGACGGTTACAACAATGAATCACTATAACTTACCTCTCTCACAGAAGGCACCCTCGTAGTCCCCATCCCGGCACTCGCAGACCGGTCCGTCATCCGTGCTAATGCAGACACCCCCATGCTGGCACGGATCCCGCCGCTCGCAAGCATCGCCGCTAGCGTTGCTGATGCGTGATGACTGGAACAATGGAAACATTAATCAATCAATCAATCAATCAATCAATCAATCAATCAATCAATCAATCAATCAATCAACTTTAAGATAAGTATACGATCGTCAGGGATACACGTATAGAGGTAGGTATACATAGTCATTGATAGATGATAATTATTTTGAGTGATTGTCGTGATACGCTTGTTAAGCGTTTCTACTTATAATTCAAAATTTCTATTCCACAAGCTTTTAAACATAATATTGGGATTTCAAAAAAATTCAATGAATTCGAATAATGACCACTTTGACTTTGTTGGACGAAAAAATGGCGATGTAGCCGATGCACTATGCCGCGTTGACAATGGATAGGAACACAGAGTAACACACTCAATTTAAAACAAAAACAATAATTACCAATAAGAATGTAGTTGACGCGTGCCGTAAATACAAAAAGTTACGAAAAAAGGCTTTTGACACAAAATTCATGTTATGAATTTTTTATCGAAAAGAATCAGAATTTCCCTATAGACATGGTAAGCGTATTCCATTACCAACAATAAGAATGCCCATTAGGCAATCCAGGTCGCATCAACGCCCCGGTAGACCGTGCGAAGACAAACCATTAATCTACCGACAAGGTCATCACACTCACACATTCACCTAAGCATTTATCCTAACAAATGCTTGTAAGTCCGTTCACCCTTCGACCTCCTGAATAAATCATGACACGCTTCACGGATCACGAAATCAACTTGATTTTCAGCAAAAACACCTCACGCCACTACCTTTTTTATCCCCAGGGAATAAGGGTCGGTTTCGCTTATAAGCAATAACGCCTAACTGCATGTGAGACGAACTCAGAATGGAAGGTAAACGTCCATAGATTTGTAGACAAAACAAAATGTGCGTGGATGTTTCATCCCGGCTTATACTGTTTTATATTGTACCCCAGAATATGAACATTGTATTCGTGTGTAACGTTCATTGCGCGATGTGCGATAACCTATTGGTATAAGACTATAAGGTATGTTATTCTATTTTGATAACTTGTACATAATATTGAATGGTGTAACAGCTTAGTAGGAGTAGGGTACAAGTGATAAATGGAAGAAAGAGGATAAAAATAATTAGGTGAAATGATGCAATTCTAATTATAGTTTATCTTTTGTACTACATATTTGGGATTGATAAAAGGAAAAAATACCACTACTAAATCTATTGGCAGGTGATATAAAAACTATAGTTCGACAAGAGAGGTACCATCAGCTTTATTTTTAAGCAGTCGGGTTTTTTTTCATAATATTTTATTTACTTAACTTACTTTAATTAGTAGTAAAAGTAAAAGTAGTAATTAGTAGTATTCATTACATAACAATATACCAGATATTTTCTGCGTTAATGCAAATAACTAGTTACTAACAATGTTCGTGTAACTAGTGAGTAGAAGTGCTGAAGAGCTTAGTGAAGCACTTGTGCATTTCAATGTACTTATTTGTAAGCCAGGACGCGTCGCTGAGCGTCCACATTGCTAGTTAACATACTGTGATGCAACTGGAAATTACTAAGATTTTATATGTATGGTAATATTATCTTTTCTATAATAAAAATACATTATATTTATTATAAGGAAGATATAGCTGGGTAAAGATATTAATGATTTTAGAATAAGACTGATATCGACTATTTATAATTTCTGAATGCATTTTTTCTACAATTCTTGTATTATTTTGTATGTTTGCTTGTATATCATACCAGATCTGCTAAACTCAACCTATATTAATGTCGAGTAGATTTACGTGGTACACGTAATTCTACTTAGTTTTCTCGAAATTTTCGGTTTGAAAAAAATATGCAAGGATATACCTAGTAGGTAAACTATGCTACGACGATACGTTCCCTCAATGTTATAGCTATTTTGATCTGATAAAAAATAGATTTTAGTAAGAAATGAAACAAAATATCCATAATTTTAACACAGAACAATAATCTAAATCACTAAAGTCGAAAATAAATTTTGACACGCAAAGTGTAATCACACCGAAATATTCTCTAAATTAAATTCAGAATCCGTTCCAAACTTACAGCTTAACAAACTTCTATCTTTTGTGAAATCATTCTAAAAGATACTGAATTAATTCGAGTGCACTTCAACGGACTTATTCCTGAGAGCATCCACTTAACAGATTCCATACTGAGAAGTTGAAACTAGACGTTCAAGCTCTAACAAGAGTTGCGACAAAATTCAGTTTGAGTGTTCGGGAAAACTGTTTTAATTACATTACCGCTTGCGTCTTGAGCGCGCGCTCCAGATGACGGAATAATTGGCAATGGATGCAAACATGTAGTGTGGAATCGTTTGCCTTAGTTGTAATCTGCTTAGTTCTGTTTTGGAGGGGCTTTGTTGAAATGAGGTGTACAACCTAGTTCTTAGATATAGCTACGAAGTTGTGACCGATTTCTATTATTTGTGTACTAAAATAATACAAAAAAGACAGTGTGAACACCAATCCTGTTCTGTATGTAGTTGCTTTTTTATAACATGTGAGTAGCAAACGGACAGTCCACCTGATGGTAAGTGGCCACTGCCGCCACAAATGACCACAAATGCGTTGCTACCCCTAAGTTGGAACGCCTCGGTTAAGTCTGTCTCCCTGACCATACTCTTCAAGCCAGAACACATCAGTGCTGAACAGTACTATTATTAGGCAGAAATAGATATGGCGGTAGTGCCGTTGAGTTTCGAGTGCCGGCCATAAAGAGCTCTACCATCTTCAAAAACCCGTTCTTTCGATGTTCAAAAATCATTCTTGCAGTCACACTTTGGTAAAATATGTTTTAAGTGTCCAATATACATTTAGAATTTTTTACTCTTGTGCAGCCTATTCACAGTTAGGTCTCAAGTTATTGCACTACCTACTATATCAGCTGTATAAGCTGAGAGCTATGGACGCCGCGTGGTACTACAACAGTATACGATTACTACCTTAACTTCACTAGAACTGACCGGTTTAAGTTAATTAAAGCGCAGTGTCCACTACAAGGTGTGTTGTTTTTTTCAACTTTGAACTATCTCGAGCACCCTTTGTATGGAACAGGTTTTTTTTATTGTATTTAGGTCTCCGGTTTAATTGGTCTTGTGTGTTTTTTTTACGGTTCGCTTTACTTGCTTTACTTTAGCTCTTACCTTTTGACGGTCGTAGCTTCTGACGGGTATGGAAATTTTTTTTTTTAAATATCGTTATTTTTTAACCGACGCTTAGGTATTGAACGAGCATACAGTTCACATTGTAAACAGAAAAGTAATAAAAATGCAGGTTTCTTAATGAAAAGTAAATGATAAGGTACTGATTTCTGTGTTGATTTGGCTACACCGGTTTCCGTACTAATCGGCCCGTTGCCACTTCCTGTTGTCTCTTTCTTTCATGGTGCCAGCAGAGTAGAAAGCCGTAGAGTTGTACCTTAACTTTACAGGACCCGTATCAAAACTGTCGTGATAGTTCAAAGTGTTTCGTGTCCGAACCCCGAAAGCCCATTACTGTACGCTATAATTTCGTATTTATGAAACGAACTACTAACCTAAGTAACACGTTATAATGTTAATATGGTAAATCACGAACGCTTATATACTTAAATGGTTGGAATTCGTCGTTATATAAGACTAAGGTCTAATCGGATGAGTTATGTTATTTTTATTAATATGTACCTGGTACCTTGCTTTACTTAACTTTTATTTATTTTAACATACTATATAAATGTTGTTTAATAAGAAAATATATAATTTTTAATTTTCATACGATAATGCTTTTATAAATGCTTTACTGATTAAATAAAGCAGTTTATAACAGATACAAACATAAATTTCCTAAATTATACTTCATAAACACCAAGGTCATAAAGTCGGTTAACAAAATTCAAAAACCCATTTCAAGCTAATCATAACAGCTATATCTCCATCCCCTGGCGGCCACTGAGCCTCCAATTTCCCTATTTACATAAAGATAACGGTCTCCGCTTCGAATAACTTCAGAGATGTTACAGATATGGAGATAAAAACATCGTTTAAGGTTTCAAACACGCGAATTTGCAACTTATTATAAATATTTTGCAAATCATCATACAATAAGTGTATTGTTTTTTTTTCTTAAACTTTAATGTCTATACATCAGTCTAAATAAATTTTATTTACAGCAAGCTAGAGCAAGTTTTACTTTAAATTTAATAAAAATATAACTAAATAGCCAAAAAATCTTTACCCAGCCGCACTACAATACAAGCACTAAAATTCATGTTTTAAATCAAAAATAACTTACAACTGACACAAATACAATTTTCCAAATTTATTTTATCAACAACTAAGGTCAAAAAGTGTTAAATAAAATTCAAAAACCCATTTCAAGCTAATCATAACAGCTATATCTCCATCTCCTGGCGGCCACTGAGCTCCAATTTCCCTATTTACATAAAGATAACGGTCTCCGCTTCGAATAACTTCAGAGATGTTGCAGATATGGAGATAAAAACATCGTTTAAGGTTTCAAACACGCGAATTTGCAACTTATTATAAATATATTGCAAAGTATCCGACAACACTCACTGCGTTTGCTATATTTTTATGTACAATTCTACTATTTAATGCGTCCATAAATCGGTTCACTGTTGCATATAGACCACACTAAAAGAGATTTTGCCGCAGTCGACACGGTTCACTGATAATTTCAATAATTTTTTAATGTTACTTTTTTTAACTAATTGTGGTTCAACTTACGGGGTACCACCACCTAAAAGTTTCGTTAAGCTGCTGTTTTCTAGTACAGGATTCCAACTAAACTTACGTGTCCATGGACGGCAGTGGCCGTACACCTTCAGGACTGCATTGTCGTTCACTTCTTACGAAATATTTAAACAAAACAAAAAAGTATCGTAATCCTAGCATCCAACTATAGGTACTTATATTTTTTTATAAATAGCAATTTAAATCCCGTTCAAGATAACATCAACAGTGATTGTAAAAACAAATCGCAATCCAAAAGTAGCAACGCTGTAAAAAGCCTAAGACGTTAACCCTCTTTATAATAAGCGACGCGCGTCAAACGCCTGTAGATAACAGAAAATTCGTTACCAATATTGTGTAATATGCCTCGGGGAAACGTCGATGAATATGTTTGATATCGTATAATATACCTTCTACAACACTTAATGAAGTTACGTAGCTAATTCCAGATCGATTATTACCTACCCGACTGCATCAGAAGTAGGGTAATGTTTTTCAGATGTACATGTGTTTGCATATAAGTATGTATCTCTATCTATACAGGGTGAATTTTTCAAGTGTGCGTGGATGGGGTAATCCAAAACTATAAGGATTAGCGAAAAATGCTGAAAGGATTTACGAGGCCGATTTTGATGAAAACTAAAATTGCATGATTAATTTTTCAAAAAACTGATTTCCCTAGCCGGGAATCGAGTTGATTTTGGTAAAAAATCACATTCTGTATTATTGCGCCATCTGATAGTGTTGCTTATAAAGATTAAATTCTGGAAACTAACTATATCTGTCAAACTAAAGGAAAGGACTGATTTTCAAGAAAAAACATTTTCTCCATACATAATCTTACTAAGCCTTTTACTAATCAAAATGTATTTTCTAAAAAAATTAGCTACTTTCTTTAGTTTGACATGCATAGTTGGTTTCTAGAATTTCATCCTTACAAGCAACACTATACGCTGGATGGATTAAGGTAAAAGGCACAGATCATTTATCTTCATTAATTTATCTTTTATAACGATGATGCATGCTACCGATTGTAGACACCGCCTATGGACATTTACGATATGAGTCGCCGATGCATCGCCGGCTAAGAAGCTCAAAGACTTAGAGTCAATTATAATAGTGCAGTGTAGAGAAATGTTATATGTGTTGAAAACTAGTTTAGTTGTGAAATGTAAGGTCTGTTAGGTTGCAAAGCGCATTTCACTATACATACGATATTTTCATTAAATAATGAAATAAGTTAGGTCTCTTCACTTTAACTTGAATTTAACTGTTAACCAATCACGTGCATAGTGTAGAAGTTTTGACCCGTGTCTACATTTTTTTGACAATTTAGAAATTAAAATTAAATAACATAGAAAGTGTAAAAAAGAGGTAGGAGGCTGCCCGCCTATGACCTGGTAGTCAAACATTAAAAAAAACCTCAAGCTAGCCCAATTGGCAGAAACGACAACTCAAACTTGGCTTATGAATGTAAGGAGGCCTGACCCAAGTAACGGAACAAGGGATGCAAAAGAAGAAAGAATGTAGAAAGCGTCACAATTACATACATCCATCCAAAATACCTTAGAACAAACTTCGACCCATATCTCGCATGACTGAATGTAATTTACACTCTTCTTACAAAAAGCTAATTAATATGTTCGCTTTAAACTGTGCAGAATATTTCTAGGCACTTCCCACGCGCCGCCCACGTATCCGAAAACAATCTTTATAGCTTAATGGTTCAACAACTTAATTTATATGCTTAACGTGGGTGTACCTGTATAGCATTTTGTAAATCAGAATTACAAATAAAATTCTGGAGGAAATATGCTGTACATTAGATTACTTAGGTATGTACTACAGATTATTTAGGTAAGCTAATGGTATATCATTTAAGTATTTTACGCGGAGAAACATAATATCACGCTTAAATTTTGATATGATTTATTCCGATGTATAATTTGGTGGCAGAGCCTTTTGTGTTCTGGTTTGAAGGGAGATGGTAAAGAAGACATACTTATCCGAGGTCTTCCAACTTAGGGGTAGCAACGCATCTGTGACCGACCTCAGGTGGGACTGTGATCTTATCTGGGGTTGATTACAGGAGTCCATGGTCGGCAGTAGCAACTTACTGCATGTTCGTTTGCTACTTCAATCATATAAAATAAATGGAACTGATTTATGAAAAATATAGTTACATATGTAAGTCTCGATAGTTATTAAATAAACAGTTCTCATTTCAAACTTACAAACGATTCATTTATTGAATTTATATTCTGGTACGTGTACAGTTCGTATATAGTTGAAAACTTTTTTTAAATTTAAAATTACATATATGACCTACGTAAACTAAAACTAAAAAAATATCTATTTTATCCTTAAACCAGAACTTAAAGCTACACTGCTATTAATAGTACTTTTACGAATAATAAACAAACAAAAATAATCAAAACAATTCCTGATACGGATCAAATGGTTGTCAATTAACCAAATGATTGAGCGACGCTATCAAAAGCTATTTGCAATATCAAAGTGAGATAATTAATACCTGTAATATGTTGACATTTCCTAACCGGTACCGATTACGCCAATTAGGGCCTGAAGGTGGCGATATTCTGTTTGAATTAATAATACTCGTATGTTGATGTTATAAAAATGGATCACCAAATATAGGTAGTAAAATGCCACTTGGAGGTTTGACTCCGGAGGCACCATATTATATTCCGGCCTAATAAAAAGAAAGTATAGCTATGTTTTGGTTTGATTTTTTTATATGATCGAAGTAGCAAACGACCATACAGTCCACTTGATGGTAAGTGGCCACTGCCACCAATGGACATCTGTAATCAACCCAGATAAGATTAAGGTCCTGCCAGAGGTTGACCATAAATGCGTTGCTGCCTCTGAGGACTGAGCTGGAACGCCTCATATAAGTATCTCCCTAACCATACCCTTCAGACTAGAATACAGCAGTGCTTAACACTGCTGTTATAAGGCAGAAATAGGTGTGGCGGAGGTGCCGCCGGAGTCGTACTACATAGAGTTGTAGCACCTTCAAATAATATAGTTGATAGTAATAAACAAAGAGAAAATGGTACGCTTCCAAAATTTATGATTGACCCTCTGAAACCTACGCAGTAAAGGATTGTTCGCGCAGTTTGCAATGTTATGATTTAATCAAATCGCCTTAGTTTAGGGGCTTGGGCAGTGCGTGGGTGGATGTAAATTAAAATTTGTGAACCATATTTGTCTTGACGACCCGTCTAGCGGAGCGATCATTATCCCGGTCTAACGCTCTTTGTGTTCCGGGTTCGATCAGGCAGACAGACATCGGAATAGTTAATTAATATTTCTGTTCTGGGTGTTCGTATTCGTCTTTGTGTGTGTTTGTGAAACCCATTACAATTAAAAAAATCTAGTGTAGTAATCTAGTGTTAGACATACTAGTATCTTTGTTAATTTTTTTTAATTAACTTTGTAAATTAAATTTTGCGTATCGTAAATTATAACATTTTTAGGAGGAAACGTAGACAACTTTTTATTATACTAACTAGCTTTTGCCTGTGCCTTCGCATGCATTAAATAACATATAAACCTTCCCCTTGAATCACTCGTCTATTAAAAAAAACACATCAAAATCCGTTGCGTAGTTTTAAAGATCTAGGCACACATAGGGACAGACAGTGAAAATCGACTTTGTTTTATACTATGTAGTGAAGTGACAGTGATTACTTAGTAGTTAGTTAAAAATATACTTAAAGTAAGGTAAACAAACAATAATAAGGAAATCATTTAAATTTAAATCAGAGAAGAAACGACCTGTAACAAGAAAGGAAGATATAAAAAGATTCAAAAAACGAGAAAAGTTCACGATGATAACCGTAAAGGTCAAAACTTCAGAACATTTCATATTTCCTCTGTGCGTAGGAGATTTTATTGCATTTTGTATTAAAATTCTTGAGACAAACGCAGGTATACTTTATATCCTTGTATTTTTGCAAATCATGGCGATTGCAGTGGAAATTTTTATAATCGCCACAAAATAGCATGGAAAAAATGACGTGTTTTACTAATTTGATAAAATATAGTCATAACACAAAAAGTTCTTAATTGGGATAATTAGGGATAAGTTTATGATCACTATCACCCATTTGAAAGGTGGTAGAACAATTAATCGTCCGGAGAGATACCATTCGCCACTCATTTTGCGATACAGAAGGGTTGACGGGATGCTGGCTCACTGACAGAGGAGAGGCCCAACAAAAAATAAAGAGAAATCTGTTATCTTTCATAGTGGGCGGTGTAGAGGACGGCTTACGTTCCGTGACTGGCGTTATTATTCTTATGACGCGTGGGCGTGACGTAGGACGTTAAGTGGAAATAATTTTCCTTCGAGCGTTTTGATTGTAAATAAAGTTAGGAATACGGAAGTTTCTGAAAGCACTCAGAGGAGTTACGAGGTACAATAACATCACATTTTAATATGGAATTTTCACTCCCTGAACTGCTTTACTTAGGTTTCGTCTCTTTATGACTTCTATCCTTTTGCGTTTGTAAGACGGGGTCATCCATTAACTACGTCACACGTTAAGGAGGAGAGAGGGGACCTAAGTTTCATAACGTCACATTTTTAATTTTGAAACTGCTGTTTAAATTAAATTATTTCTATTGTCTTTTTCTAGTTGTATATGTGACGTCAAACTAAGAAGGGGAAGGTCACAAAAATGTGACCAGCTCGAAAAAAACATGCAATTCGTAAATGACCCCGAAATGGTGAATAAAAGATGGTGGCCAATTTATTTTCGATGGTCACAAATGCGTTGCTACCCCTGAGGACTACGTTATAACGCCTCAAATAAGTTGGTATGGCCCCCTTACCACACGGCTGTGCCCTTATTAGGTAGAAATAGGTGTGACGGTGCCACCGAAGTCGAACCGCAATGGTTCCACCACCTTCTAGACCATAGGTTCCCAAACTTTTTTTCATGTAACACCCACTTTGAAGATTAGTAATTTTGTAGCGCCCCCAATTTTTTTTAACTTAAAAACCTCATAACATATTACTCTGACCTTTTTTATGACGGGAGGGAAGTCTCTAAAAAGTCAGTTAAGTCAGTTAAGATCGTCAGCGCCCCCCATTTTTTTTCCGAGCCCCTCAGCGCCCCCCTCTAAGTTTCCAGCGCCCACAGGGCGGCGTTATCGCCCACTTTGGGAAACACTGTTCTAGACTAAACATAAATACGTTTACCTGAATAAACGAGGATACGGTACTTACCAGATTTAAAGTCTAACCCCATAACGGTTATCGGAAGTTATTTACGTTACAAAAGCCGTTAACCCAGAAACGCCAAGCTAAATGGGTTATCCGGATTGACAGTGTGACGTCATGTTCCATCTTGGCATCCCAATCAATTTAGCGTGGGTAGCTACAATTTTAGTTTAAGGAACTTGTCAAACTGATAGCAAAACGAGGCATGGAATGAAATCAAAATGAAATGACTTTGTTTTGTAAAGGCCGACAAAGACAATTCACATTTACCCTATTACAAAATAAGTTTTTTAAACTGAAGAGAATGTTTTTTTTTATAATTTCTTAAATTTTTTTTGTATGATCGAAGTAGCAAACGAACATGCAGTTCAACTGATGGTAATTGGCCACTGCCCCCCATGGACACCTGTAATCAACTCCAGATAAAATCACAGTCCTACCTAAGGTCGGCCATAGATGCGTTGCAACCGATGTTTTAATTTTAAACAGTTATATCAGCAGCGGGATATATAAGTCAGTCTAAATTTTGTAAACGAGACAATAAAATCCAATAGAATTGAGAACGAGAAATAGCACGAAGATAATCAAAATTACTGCTCAGAGCCTTTCACAAGATGAAGATCTGAGCAACATAAAACATCGAAAATAGTAAAATCCTTTTATCCTGAACGCCGACTTTCTTCAATATAACAAGAGAGAAGTATCACAGTAAGCCTTATTTCTCATAAGGCTTCGTTAGATAAAGACTTATTTCTAAACAGAGCACTATTTTGGTGGGATAATACTTTTTAAGTTTTAAGTTTAATATCTTGAACGTTAATACTTGGAGGTTGAAGGAAGGCGTTACGTTCGCTTATTTCTACCCTATATTATAACAAGCTTTTGCCCGCGGCTTCGCACGTAACAGATACATATAAACCTTCCTCTTGAATACCACTTTTATAAACCGCATCAAAATCCGTTGCGTAGTTTTAAAGATCTAAGCATATATAGGACAGGCAGCGGAAAGGAACTTTGTTATATAGTAGCTAATTATGTTGTGTTAGATTTTCCTAAATAGAGCACTTTTTTTGTGAGATAATAATTTTTAAGTTTTAGGTTTAATATCTTGAAGGTTAATACTAAAAGATTGAAGGAAGGACGTTACATTCGCCTATTTCCACCTTAATATTATTACAGTAGAAGTATTAATAGAAGCCATTGGCGGCACTAGCCACTAGCTATTTGGAGAACTACATAGTTATTTGTATTTTCATAAAATAAAACTTTTAATTTACCTATTCACCGATAATTACACGTCACAAGCTAATACAAATATTATTAAATCAGTAATTCAAATATTCATATCCACTTTTCATTCTATCCGATCTTAATTTCCACATCATCCGTACGTCCCACGGATTACTCTATAGCCTTTTTTGAATGCCTACAAAATCCTTTATTAATCCCATACGCGGAAGCGGATGAAATGCGAACTATTTCTCCGTTTGATGCCAGATATGACAAAAATCGATATGGATTTCATTCAGTGATTTGATTAAAAGGAACGTTGTGTTATCACTAACAATTTTGTTAATGTACTAACATAATTGTTTTAATAATGCGATAACTATGTTTTTTTTGTAATGATAATAACCTCCCTGAGTATACATTTGTTTCAGAAATCTTTACGTGTATTGAAATATTAAGAATAAATATCGAATACGAAGTATCTTATGTTTTTGCTCACTACTAACCTAACCTAACCTTACCTAATAACTAAATATTTAAGGACAACTTTCAGAAAAAAGTCTTTTAATACCACCCGGTCTCCTCATATTAATCGTTTAATCACCGTATAACGAGCATATTTATTCACATAGAATTTAAGTCCCAAATATAATAAAAGAATTGGAATACCAATAATTCAGTCGATGAACCACAGAGTTATCACCTTCTTTATTCAGGTCCTTAGTCTTGAAGATTCTATATTTCTCTCCCTAACAAGATAACGTATTTTAATCTAACCAAATGTTACACTGTACGAATAGGAATAAATTAAAAATCTCATCTTTGCCAAGCATGCGACCCTCTGCTCTCATTAAATAAATTTGATAAACGCTCCCTCGTGAGACTCTAGTGACGTCGAAGTAAATTTACAGTCTGTCAATTTGTTTAAACGGAAAAATGAAATTGAAACGTTATTTTGATCTTAACATTTTTAAGTTAAATTTGGATTTAATAGTGATGTTACTTAGTTACAGATATATCCGATATATCCAAGATGTTTAGATTACAGTTTGAGCCTCTAGATTTATACACTTATTTTTTAATCTACACATAAACTTTTTTTTTTATGACATTTAAATTTATTTATTTTCCAGACATTTTAAATTTAATTTGTAAATTTATTAATTTCAAAATTACAATTAAAATTAAATAAAATTTTACAATAAACCTAAAAATAAACTAATATAATTAATAAATTAATACTTATAAATTAAATACGCCATCCGAAACTCCAGCTTGTGGCATAGTGCCCAGAACGCTGGCAGCGTTTCCTCGCTGCACAGCGAGGCTGACTTTTTGGGCGAAATAGCTGCCAGCCCTCTGGTCACCTGACGCGAGGACAAGTCTGGAGGACATCTCTAAATAAACATAAACTTAGTTTATCACCAATATGTTTTTTTTTATTAGAATAAAAACGAAAAAGATACAAATGTGTTATAATTTATAATTTTTAGCTTCAAAAATTAATGTTAATATTTAATACAATATATATATTTTGTACTAGTACTTATAGCTATTTTGGCAGTGACATTGAAAATTAAACGTAATAAGAAAAAAAAATAAAAGTTACGTAATACTAGTTTCAACCAATTAAACCGTACTTTGACCCCTTCAAGATTACAAAGATGTTATCAAAACAACGGGAGTGGGCTCCCGCTGTTTACAGCCATTATCATAAAAACAATCTTTATAACAAATTGTACTTGTAGTGAAATTATAGGCATTTATTTGACAAAATAAACATTTCATCAAGACATATTACAAACCGCATTATAAGATCATTAATTACATATCAAAATGTATAAATAAATACCACGATGTTATTGGATTAAAATCATTATCGAACTAAACGAGATTCCCGCCATTTACAATCAATATGGCGTCGAGCTGTCAGCGCGTGACGTCACAACATGGCTTCGCAATCACCGCCGAGCGACAGCCGAGTGTTATTAACTGCGAGCGACATGTGCAGGTACTTCGCCGCGCGGAATTAATTTTTCCTGCAGTAGATTGTCACATAGAATTTAATTATTTTCAAAAAGCACAGCTTATTATGGTATGTTATTACAGCCGCTGTTCGCTTTCGAGTTTAATAACGTGAAGGTATGCGGTAAATATATGGCGAAATAACGAATAGTGATGAAATCTTGTATATTAGTGAGAAATGTGAGTAATATTGTAGATATATTAGTGAGAAAGTGGAGAAAAACTAATCATTACTAGCCTTTTATATCACTTGTTTCAATGGTGTAAAATAATACCTTAGACCTACGTTAGAATTTTATGTTTTTACAGGTATTACCTTCACAGGCAGTAGTACCATGGTTGGTTTTTAATCAGAATTAGGTTTCCTTAGGTTAAGCCTAAGGTTTTCTCTTCTTTCTGCTTTATTTGGAGTTGCTAATGATTGATTTCATATAGGAACCTAATCATATACATTTATATCAATTTATTAATACGTTTGTAGTTACTCCATAACAGTTTAAATACCCTTAAATAAAAATAAACCGATTCAATTAATGGTTGGCACATCCATCGTACTCAACTAGAGACGTATTTTGGACTATGCAATCCCGTGGGACCCGTATCCAGAAATTAATGAGTTGTCAGCCGCAAAATGGCGACGTTATCACACGACCTCAGACTAGAAATGATAGACTTATTCCATAAAACTAAATATTAAAGGAAACCAAATCTGTCAATTTACGTGATATGCATTTTTTTACTGTGTAGAGCAGATTTGACCGATTGTGTTAATTCGAAATAAAAATATTTTTAATAAAAAAAATAAACCGACTTCTATGTCACTAAAAAGTATGAAATAATTTTAGTTCATTCGAATTCGAATGTTATTTTC
>DWPV01000814.1:0-24644 GCA_018251915.1 Urbanus proteus proteus | reverse complement strand
TTTTGTATTTCTTTTCTGTATATATGTACATTTTGTAAATAGTATTAATTCATTATTAATGTTTAATTAAACATAGTCTATCGTTTATACTCACCCCTAATAATGAATTTAGATTTCTGTTCTGGGTCTTGGTGATTACCTATTCAATGTATAGAAATCGTATTATTATACACATATTCACGAATACCTACCCACAAACCACAAACTTTATTTCGGCCGATAGTTCGGTCGTTTTCTCAATCAGTATGGAGAGGTAAGCATTTATCGGCCCATACTATGTCGCTGTAATGTGCACATATGCATACTTACCTCTCCATACTAATTAAGAAAACGACTCAACTATCGGCCGATACAAAATCTGCAGTTTGCGTTTACTCTTAGAGTAAAAATGTCCATAAATACAATACTGCTGCTATTACCGCCCTCTTGATGTCCCACAGCTGGGTACGGGTGTTTCACTACAAATGGGAGAGGCGTGGAGCGTACGCTAGCCTGTACCTACTCTACTTCGAGTTTACCCAATACGGTTTATACGGTATCCTATAATTAATTCAATTGTTCACTACTGGAAAAAGACTCTACCACGCATGGTAGATGGCGGTACATAATAGTTACTAATATAATATAGTGATTGGTTAGAAGTTTTTATTCTTATCTAAAGGCTTAAGAATGTATTGTTTTTGCCCAAAATAGAGGCACATATCCGAGACTCAAACCCGGACGACACATACAGATAAGACAAACAAAAATATACTAGTAACTAGACGTGCTGATTCCGGGATCATTCCTCGGCCTGACATCTTGTTTTTTTTGTATGATCGTAGTAACAAACGAGCATGTAGTCCTCCTGATTTTAAGTGGCCACTGCCGCCCATGTGCATTCATAATCAATCCCCAGATAAAGTCAAGTCCTACCTAAGGTTGACCACAGATGCGTTGCTACCCCTGAGGACTGCATTGGAATGCTTCGTATAAGTATGTTTCCCTCACCACACCTCCAGACCAGAACATAGCAGTGCTTAACACTGCTGTTATAAGTCAGAAATAGATGTAGCGGTGGTGCCGCCGAATGACTCTACCAAAGGACCTTTATCTTGTGATAAATCTCGGTCATGGCTGGGTTTGTTATAGATATCTACTTGGCTTTATGTCACCAACACGATGTAGAGTGTAACCGCAAGTTTAGAAAGCATTACCTAAACATTATTCAATAGGTACATAAACCAATACGTAACATGTGAATCTCATGTCATCGTAGTTCTGTAGAAGGCATTGTAAACATATAATGAGATGCCACAAGAAACACGACAGGTAACGCCATCTATATGTGTTACAGAGCACTTAACTACAAGAACAGGTAGAGTACGCCAGTACAACGGTACATACAGCGTTGATTTCATTTGGAATAAAATTACTTTCATTATATAATGTAAGCTCATTATGTTGTTCTTTGTTATTTAATAAAATTTAATATTCATTTGGTTTATTTAAATGCAATATTTATATCGTAAACATCAAACGTGTGTAGAGTTCTGAGAAGTAGAATGCTAAGATTGTTTCTACTACCGCCCTCTGTTATACCAAGGTGAAATTGCTAGTTCACACGGTAATACGTAGATGGCGCCACTTTGCTTAACATTTAATAACTTGTTATTGGTATGCTACTCTATTTATAAAATATAATATTAATTATATATTTATATATTTTAAATAAAACCATTGAGAAATCTCTTATGTTTATCGATATAAGTAAATTAAGTGAATGTCAACCAACCAACAGTAGCCGAGATGATGGAACTTTTATATCTTTGAGAGCTTCTGAGACACAGAAGATATCAATTTGTAATAGTATCGAACGATCAATCCATGTTTCTAATCATACTACTAAAATAAGTAATAACAATATGGTAGGAAGGTATCATGTATTTTTCATGCCATTAGATTTTGTAAAACCAGACTTAGGTTCCATTAGGTCTACGACTGATTTAGCCTGTTAGTGCTGCAGGATTTAAACATTGACTTTTAAGAATGTGTAATTCTGTCGTAAATATACAATCTTTCAATTTTTTGTAGTAAATTTACTTTTCCGAAGCGACATAGAGTGAGTTAAAGATAAGAATTAGGCGTCACCTCGCTTCATTTCTACAATATTTTATTGCCTCTATGTAAACACTTCATTAAGTAGGTATCCTTATTTAACTCATTAAGAATATAGGTCTTATGATGGCATGCTTTATATTTTAATTGGGATTCTTTATTTTTTTAGACATCTGGAAAATTATTATCAATCTGAGTTATAATAATGTTACTAATGTTGTCTATGCTTATATTGGTTCACCATTCTAATTTCAAGAACATAATTATCTTAATCTGTACTCTTCCATAAAAATAAACATTGTATAAAATTATGCAAACCAAAATAGTAAATATATATCTACGTATAACAAACTTTGCAAATCATAAAAGCAACTCAAAAAAATCATAAAATTAACTCAGCTAATATTTGTAAGTCAGTCACGGGGGATTTGGAATCAAACAAGAGAACGTCATGGCAATTGTTTTATTTTGGCATCCCATTAAAAACTTAAAATACGAACTTAAACAGAGCTATATTACAAACATTGTTCGCGACTTATCAAAATATAAATAGACTAAATACCTGTACAAGCCTCACGAATGTGGCACACACGCACACACACACACACACGCACACACACACGCAACCAGACGGCACACCACCATACAATCCCCATTCCGTTTCTACCGTATACATATAAAACTACATTCAAATATATTAATAAATTCGTCAAAATATTTTCTATATTAATATGTCTCATATGTCTAAAATATATTATAGTACAATCTCCAGCTTATCTCCCAGCCGCCTGCTCGGCAAGTGTGTGCTGGGATGGAATGTAACAGCTTCCTGCGCTGCGTTACTAAATATTTTGTGATGCTATACTCCTTTATTAAATATTTTCATATAAATAGAGTTCCATCCGTAATGATATATTTACACCTATTTATTATCTATTATAAATGTATATAAGCAGAGATATTCTAACATTTCTGATGATGTCCAATAATGACTGCATGATTGTTAGCGAAGTTTGTAGTAGAGCCATTATTTTAATTTATAAATATTGAGGACTACTTTATTCCAGCCTACCCACAAATATAAAGGTGTTTATTTGTCAAAATGTAACAGTACATAAACATAGCTTTTATAATCATATTGAATTGAGCTTTTGGTTTGACATTATACGATTAGCGTAATGGATAATTACGCTAATCATAAAATGTACGTACGTTCTGGATATTAAACACATAATAAAGTTCCTATATATCAATAATTCAATACGTATTAAGGACTTAAAGGACCATATAGTTAAAGGACCATAGAGTAAAAATAAAATTGTGCGCGTTCCCGCGGCTGTGTGCTAGTAAGTATATATTAATTATACAATTTTATAACATGCTGGATTTAAATGAAATAATATTTATAGGAGATAATAAATGCACACATTTTCTAAATCATATTTATAGTATCGACCTCTCAAATAAAACAACGAATTAACGCTGTTCACTACATACTGTTTACACCTACTAATTTTAAAAACAAATCATTATTTTTCGCGTCCCTTTTCATTACATTACTATACCTATTGGTTTCTTTTACTATAATTCGGTAAAATAAATAGAGCCCTACATACATTAATAGGTGGTAGTGAATCTATCGGACGTAGCTATTACCGTAGTTGTGGCGTTAGGGCGGGCGGTAGTGCAGGGGCGCGGAGGTCGCCGCGCGGTCTACCGCTGGTAACCTGCAACACACCGGCACATACAGCTGGCTGCACACTCCTCAGGTACACACCTTTTGACTCAAATTTCTAACACCTATATCGAGGCAAGTGCCATGCCATTATAGTGAGTTCAATAATGTGTAACTTGACTTACTAATTAAGGTATTTTAAAATAAACTTGAGATGAAAGGTCTGTTAAGCATCTATGATGATATATTAGACGTGTATCTAATTTGTTGATTAATTTTTCCGTAATACTGTTGTAGGCATATCTAAGGTCCACTTCATTTTAAGACATGAATGTGTGAATCATAAATATTGTCTGAATAAAAATTTAACTACGTAATATGCGATGTAATTTAGAAGTAGTAGGTAATTTATAAAGCTTAACAATTTTCCTTGGAATTTTTATTCGTCGTAATCAACCGAAGTTGTTATAAGTTTAACCAATGTTTGAACATACAAATGCGTCACATTATTTATTTATGACGTTACGATCTTCTGTAATGTAACACTACTGCTTTGTATACATTTCCCGTAAGTGCATAAGATTGCATAAAAATAGATGCATCAGTTAGTGACAGCATAGTTTAAGAAAATTTCTGACATGCTTTTTAAAACAAAAAGAGTCCTAGTGTTAGAGCAAGTCAAATACGACCATCATAAACAAATGAACACATACATTAGCAGAAAGTGAAATATACTATAGAACAGTGTAAGCGAGAGCCTTGAGATAAGGAGAGCCCCGAGCAAACAGCCGCCGCAACACACTACACTGTACACTATCAACTTCGTAGCTCACGAGCAATTACACGCTATGAGGGTTAGTACGTCAGAGTGCGGTACTTGCAGCCAAGCCGGAGAGGGTGCCGCGTGCTCAGTTGCCAACAGACAGAAGTGCAATCACGCATGTGAAGTATTGAAGCTTAACGAAGCCTGCCATAGTATAGGATTAAGATTGACGGGCCAAATGTTGTTACAATGTCAGTAATGTTAGTTATATACCCATGCGCTACATAATAAAGATAGAGAAGGGAATAAAATAAAATGTAGACAGATTTTTTTAAATCAATGAAGTCATGGGAAGAAGGTATAGATTTAAAGTTGATCAGTTAAGAGAGCGAGTAATTTTAAAGAAGCGATAGAACAGGCAGAGGTGTTGGGAGGCGTGGTTACTCACATGTCGGGCTGGTGTCTCGCGGGCAGCAGCAGCAGCGGCGGCGCGCCCTCCACCGCCGCGTACAGCGGAGGCAGACCCTTGTGCGAGTGTGCCTCCACTGCGGACACCACATCGGTTAGAGCGTTTCGAGCACCGCGGCCTACCCTCTCCCCCCCACCCCGCCCCAGCTCGCCGCGCTACCTACCCGCCAGCCCCGCGCCGCCCGGCCGCACGCCGCCGTGGCCGCCGCCCATGCTCTTCGGCTTGCGCTTCCGTGTCTGGATGCCGTCCTTCTTCATGCTCAGCGGCCGGTTCACCTGCGCACACGAACGCGACCGTCACTCGGGGAAACTCCGCGTAATCTACCGCCACGCCGGCCTATCATCCTTTAAACAAGCGTATCTACGCGAGGAGATAATTGATAAAAGATTATTTATCTCATTATGAATATTCGTGGTCGCGATGATAATTCTCTATCAGTCGGTAGCCCCGGCCGTTTATCTCGCGAGATTAGATGAGACCCTGTGTTTTGATTTTTTATACAGGTCCAATATTTGCCGAGGAGTTCCCTGATAAGTGCGAGTTGCGCCTGCAGAGCGCCGATTAGATACCTGGCTGCTCTGAGCGTCTAATCGCCGGAGCGCCGTTATCGATGCACAATCGCTGCGATACTTACTGCACTGTGATACGACACTATCTATTACTATTCGCATCGACCGTTTAATACTATCATCTAATCATATTAACATCATCTTGGCTCATTCATGAAAGCATGGTTGCATTGATTAATTGTATGTTGTGATTGATAATGCACATGTCATGTGTTGAACTTTGAAAGGTAACACAACGGTTTTAAGGTAAAGTTTCACTGTTTCATGTCTGTAGTAAGTCAATGAAGAAACAATGGATATTCGATAACATTGTGTTTTGATGCATCATAAACAAAATGTATCAAAGTAAGGTGGATCTCAAGGACGTAGAGTAGGTTAGGTTAGTGTGGTGTAGTGTAAGTGCTTACGTTGTGCAGCTTGTAGTAGAGGCCGCAGGCGTTGCAGACGGGCTCGCCGTTGTTGTTGCGGCGCCACAGCGTGGTGTTGGACGTGCGGCAGTTGGCGCACGTCACGCCCACGCGTCGGTTGCCGTTCGTCGGCTGCACACACAAAAACACTCATCAGTACTGTGTCCGTTCTTGCTTTAAGTATTCTGCACTTCAGGACAGTAAGAATGTATAGGCTGGCATGCCTAGTGTTACATTACTCAGCTCTCAAGGATTGTAATGCAATTTAAAGTGCATTTGGAAGTACCTATGTACATATGTCCATGCGGCAATACTTATTGGATATAATGACTTTGTTGGATATAATGTTACACTGAAGCGGGAGAATTGTAACAATAGTTTTTGTCACAAAACAGTAGTACCTATCCTGTTACTATATTTTGTGTGGAGCCTGCTTAAAGAGGCAAAAATAAAGTTTAATCTCAGCTTAGTTCTCCATAATCGCAAAGTATTACGGAACGAATTCAAGTATTCAGGATATTTGAGCTAAATAATCTTGAGAAGTTGGCTTTACATGTTCATGGAAGATGAAGATCATCCAGCAATGGTTCCATTCTGCATCAATTACTCCATCTAGCATGAAGCAATATGAAGATGAGCTTATTACCAACGCCTGCTGCGGTTTGGCCTTCTGCCCCTTAAGCGGCGGTCGGTTGACGCCGTTGATGCGCGTGTAGAGCCCGCACGCGTTGCAGAGGTAGTGGCCGGTGCCGTCGCGGCGCCACAGCGGCGTCGTGGCGGCCGCGCAGTTCACGCACTCCTTCACCTCGCCCATGCCCGCCATACCTAAACGATACATTTACATTTAAGATAACGTAGTGATGGGACTATTAAGGATATTTGGTGATTACCTACTCTTGCGTTTCTGTCTGTACATTAGAACGAAGCTTCTATTCAGATCAACAGCTGTCCTATTCAGCGTACCTAGTCCTATGTGCTGTGTAGGTAAATGTTTTTGTCTGCAGTAACGTCATGGGAACCTATGATGCAATTTCTTTCCATATCCAATACGTAAATACTTTAATTGAATTTATTTCAAGTTTTATTAGGATTTGGTACATACAACAAAAAATTAAAAATATTTTTTTTAATTCTTGCTTAGTTGTGGACATTTTGCTGTGGTCTTTGGTGTAGGTGATTTGATGTGGGCATACATGAAGATCTTATTTCGTTCAGCAACTTATCGTAAGAAACACAAGTTAAAGTAAGGGTGTGTATCTTACTGGGGTCGAAGCCGTCGTCGACGGGCATGAGGCCGTGCGCGGGCCAGGGCTGCGCGGGGTAGCTCTCCACCAGCAGCCCGCCCTCGTAGCCCGACACCGGCACGAACTCCACGCCGCCCTGCCCCAGGTAGTGCTCGCCGCCCACCTTGTACTGCACCGAGTTGCCGTGCGTGTATAGTGTCACCTACGAAGATGGGGGACAAGGATGCTCTTATATTCTTACTCAAACACCATGGTATGTTATTGTAATAAAGGGTATCAAAACCTAATGATGATCAACTGAGGGTGATAATAATACGATTAATTTAGGGTACACGATTTTTACACTAAATCTTGCTGAAAACCTGAACAACGTCTAACGTAAACGTTGCAATATAATTATTTACAAATCATTAAATGTTGAATGTTATCATGTGAAAATAAATGCACATTTATTTATTTTTTTAGATGGATCTGTTGAACATAATTAATCTGAGATCAGACGTGAGATAAACCGTATTTAGAATAAAATATCCTCGTATCTTTGATCCTCGTAGCTGTTTAAACCTGGAATGTATTTATGTCTAACCTGTTGTGAATTAGGACTGGGCGGTGTTTCGTAAACAGCTTGCGACTGCGGCACCACGGAGCCGTAGACGACGTGCGCGCCGCGCGTGTTGAGCGACGAGGAGGACAGCGTGGGGTCGCTGCGGTACAGCAGCTGGCCGGGCGGGGACTCGTCGCCGCGCGCCGCCCCGCTCGCCGCGCCGCCCGCCGCGCCGCCCGCCGCGCCGTACAGCGTCAGCAGCTCCTTGCTGCTGCCGTACGCGCCGTACGCCGCGCCGCCGTACTGCGGGCTCTGGCCGGCGTACGCGTAGCCGCCGTGCACCGACGTCACCGGCTGCAGGCTCGCGTACGTCGTCGGCCGCGGCTCGCCCTCGCCGCGGCCCTCGTACTTCACCTATTGCAATTAATGTAGTATCTATGTTATTACATTATGTAGGCATACATTTATTATGCAACAGTTTTAGCGGCAAAGTCTCGCGGATTTACTGTTAAACAGGTAATATTTAATGATTCCAACTAGAGTAAGGTGTTTTACAGAGCATTAGTCAAATCTATAAACATTCTGAATAATGACTAAGTTATACCGAGACAATGAATTGTAAAGCGGACGTAATCCGACACTTTCTTGCCATCCGTTATCAGTAATGAGGTTTTGTTTAATCGAGCGAATCCGTGTGTGTAAAAAGCTTACTAAATAAAACTGTGATTGTAACCTGTTGGTACGCGACGCCGACCGCCTGCTGGTTGCTGAGCGACGTGGTCTGGATCATCTCGAGCGCGGTGGAGGCGGCCACCTGCTCGCCCAGCGCCGCCGCGTACTGCCGTCCGTCCGCCGCGGCCGCCGCCGCCGCCGCCTCGCCCGCCGCCGCGTACGCTTGTTGCATTTGTTCCACTTTTTCTTTTTGCAGATACGCTTCATGGCTGTGCTCCTCTGCCTCCCCCTCCTGTGTGACTATAACGTGGTGTGGCGCTCCGTAGCGGAGTGCCAGGCCCCGGCCGTAGGGCCCCCGCGGCGGTGGGGCCCGCGCGTACTGCGGCTGCAAGCGCTTATCCTGCGACATAGGCGCGGGCGACTGCAGCGTGCGGTAGGGCTCCTGCTTGAACGCGAGGTAGCGGGCGGTCTCCGCCTCCGCGAGCCGCAGCCTCTCCTCGTCGTAGTGGCTCTGCGCCAGTCGGCCCTCCGCCTCTTCCATCTTGGTGGCGTACTGCAACTGCTCGTGGTCGAGTTGCGACTGCTCGGGGGGCTCGTCCTTGACGCCCTCGTCGTGTATGTCGGCCGCGTCGGTGATGTGTCCGGCGGTGGTGATGGTGCGCAGCGCTCTCCGGGACGTGATGACGGAGTGCTGCTCGCCGGTCTCGGCGGGCGCGGGCGTGGCGGCGGATCCCTCCCCCGGACCCATGCTCGCAGAGCCCCCCGCGCCCACGTCACCCCCCGCCATCTCGTTGGCTCGCTCTTCGTTCTTAACTAGTTGGAGAGCTTCACCGTTCTGTTCCTCCCTCTGCTCGTCGGAGCGGACCATCGTCGACACATTCTCCATGACTTAACTGTTAACAACAGACTTGATGGTTACCACTGTATCACTATATTAGCAACTAAAATGAGAATGTTTTTCGAGAGATGCAAAATGGTAAGTTAAATCATTGCTTAAATAGTTTTAGAAATAATAACAGGATAGTCTGTCTCTGTTGAGTCATTCGCCGGACAAAGTTTAAAATAACGTTCCGAGTATGGAATGAACGTGATACATTTGGAGTAAAGCTCCGAAAGTGGGCAAGTGTCGGGTTTTCTGTAGCAGTCAGCGAGCAAACAGCGAAGGCTTTGAACCGGAAGAGCGGCGGAAACACAAATAGGCTTCAAGACGGCGCCGGCGCCGCTCGCCGTCTGCTTCGGACAACTACTTACGCAAGAAGCAATGAACTCCAATCATTCTACAATAGGTTAATATATATTACCTAATGTCAAAACAAATAAAAAAAATTTCAAAGGAAAATTGTGAATCAGTGTATGGTTATAGTAGGCACTTTAGTATTACCGTTAGCTAACGCTTACCTACCTCTGCATATTTTTATTGTTTCATTTATCGCTCTAGTGAAATTTTATTTATACAAGTTGTCTGAATTACAGGAGATTTAATACAGATGTCCACGCAGGACGTTAATGTCTGGTAGATTACACGTCTCCTATATTTTAATGGAAATAAGCAATGCAAGCAAATTCTACTTATTTTTTTCGCTTATTTACTCTACATAACTAAAACACAAATAAAATTTAGAAAAAGTGTAGGCCTGAAATTTTAAAATAACTGGCATTTTCTAATGCTTTACTAGACTTAATGCTCTAAAAGTCAAAACTCAAATACAAAAAAATGCAAAAATATTTGGCTGTTACTGCTAGTGGTACAGAAAAAGGACTGAACTTAACTGAGGCACTTGACTTATTCAAGGAGAAGCTTGATATTCAGCGAAACAAACGTTTACTCGAGCTATAATATGATGAAGGTGTATATTTACGCCTAATTTAAGAGTGAGGTGAAAAATATTAATTCAACATGCGTTAGGAGCGAGAGTTTCCGGCGCGGGTCCGCTCATAAACCTCGCGGCGTGTTTGCCATCCCGATAACGGCGGGTCCTACGTCTTTGATAACGGCTTTATTAATACAATATTTATCGAGCTCTACCGGGGGGACCCATCTGTCTACGTCGCTGGTAACTGAGCGCTGGAGCGCGGAACACTGTGAAAGCTAAATAACACCAAAACTCAAAGGTGGTCGAAGTCCTTGTGATCACTGCCTTATGGAAGCAAATTTAGCGCTAGTGTGACGTGTTTTGAAGGGTTTGTTCGAGTTAACATGGAGCAATCCAACGCCTTAACGCCAATCACCTTAGCAGCAGTGAGCACCTTACACTAAACTAAATTGTTATTTGGAACTTGTGTTTACATATAGAAGTGAAAAGCTTAGATGGTCCAACGCTACGTTTTCGACATATTATTATAATTTCAGAAAGTTAAGAATTCAATTAATTACTGTTCAATAAATAGGTACAACCCTAGTATGTGTAAGAATATCCATAGTAGAGACGGTGTGTGCTTAACAATAAATTGCCATATCTTCGCAAACCTTAAAAATAAACAGGCTGGTCCGTTCATGGCGGCAGTTACCAAATAGGACTTTTATTATTAAAATAATTAATAGAAAGGAAGAAAGACTTTTGTGGACACTTGGAACCGTAGTAAGCAATGTAATAAAATATTAAAAGTCAATTTTAATGTACTTTTAAGGGTAGTAGGTATTAATGTGTAACTTCGTGTACCGTATGTATAATTATGTATTTTAGTAGACTTAGTTATCTTTTTTTTTGCAATAAGTTTTAATGAGTTAATCTGATGATGAAGACAGGAGTTGAATGGTGGTACTCCTCAGGAGCTAATAGTAATATTCTCGTATTTTACAAGTTCAATAGATTTGTTTTGAGGAAGGATCCCGGAAATAAATAGTGGAACTATTTAGTGGTCAGAGCTAGTAGGTACTTTAGAGCAAATAGAAACGGCTGCTTTGCGGATAAAATATATCTAACAGCAGCAGAATATGCGCGATCCTCCTAAAATATAAGTAAAGTAACGTGAGTCCCTCGAAATTTAATCTATCTATATGTCGTTGAAATACAACTGAAAATACAACCGAATATTACCATTCACTAAATACAAAAAATAACTAAAATAAAATCAGGAAAATATAGCAACTTGAATAAGTTGTAATTTTTATTTGATCGCCTATAATGTAGAACTTCACCATCTACGTGTATTTTTTAAGTTAAATGTAATTATATGAACGACCTATTTCAATGACGTGGTTGCATTCGATGTCCACATTATATTAGGCAATTTTACTGAATTATTACCACATAACACAAATCTGAAATTTACGAAAGAAAATGCGTCACACAAATTTTACACATTCACCGACAAATACCCAATTAACTACATTTACAGTCGACATTTCTTTTAGAAATGTGAATAGCTGTATTTTATAATTGATTTCGGAAAAACATACAAAGCTCCAAATTTTTCAAAATGGAAAACAATGTTTGTATCCACTAAATGACGAAACCGAAAGAACTGCCTTAAGATTCTAAATTTCACAGGTTATAACTGGAAAAACTACTTTGTTTAAAAATAATTTACTTACCAAAATTATTTATTTATATCTTACATTCACAATCATTTTTACACATAAAGTTAATATTTTATCAGAACAGTACGGGACGGTAGGTAATTTTCTTGTTAACGGCGCACACCTAAATCGCAAAGTACATAGCTTAAATCTGCTTTATTTACGTAATTGTCTGTTTATTCGAAAAAAGTGTAATGATCCTGGTTTACTTATATTTATTTATTTAATAAGGAATTAGTTTAAATGTTCAAACTTTAAAAATCTATAAAGTCTATTTGGTATTACAAAAGAAAGCTTAATTACGACAAAATACTTAATAAGTTTCATTGTTTATACAATATTATGCAAAATGATAGTTATCTCTATCTTAGCCTATCTGAGATACCTAATCTCAGACTACAAATAAACAGGTAAGTTACAAAACTAAGTTTCAGTACGCATTCAGGTTCCCGAGCACCATACCCGAGGGTAGTGGCCCGCAGTGGGCCGCGCGGACCACGGGGCGCGGAGGGACTCACCTTAAGATCGGCACTAAGGGTTCCTACTTTAAAGCGAACTTGGGAAATCTTTGGTTAAACTTTGGAGCGAGTGGAGCATCGCTCCGTATCACTATCACTCACGGAATCGTCAAATCGAATGTTATCTGTGGAGGCGCGAGGCGAGCACGCGGGGCGGGGTGCGCCAGTGTGCGCGCGTGCGCACGGGCGCGCGTGTGTGTGTGCGCGCGCGGATTGGTCGCCGCTTTCCACGGCTTTCAGCGCTCCCGGCGACGACGCTCTCTTTTTTACTATTTTCAGGGTATCGCGTGCAGTGAGCTTCGCCTTGCGCAAATATTACTTCAGTTATGGTTCTACTATGTTTGCTGAAGACTTTTCTCGTGAAATCTCCTGCATAGGCCGGAAATATTCTGTAGAGCTAACGAGTCTCATTTATTAACTGCAGACTCGTAGGTATATTTCATTAGACACATCGGTACCCGCTGCATAGTAATAACTGATTGGCTTCAGAATGATATCGAAACGTATTTGGTTTTGAGTCACCTTTCGTAGAATCAGATAAATAAAAACACAAAAAACGGCAAGTGACATGATACTATCATAATATATCATCAATTAAACATCTCGGCTAATAGAGTTACTCAAAAATGTTTTGTGATTTGCTGATACGCGTTGGAACTATTATCTACCATGCTTTAGCCATGGGACACAGCTAGTACGATTTAGCAATGAGAAAAGTAATATCTTACATTGTTAAAAATCATGAGTAATCGAACTTCATAACTTTTTCCATAAATTTAAGTAATAAATGAACATGCAGTGAAGCTTACCATCGTAAGTAATCACTGCCACCCATGGATGTCTGTAACCAATTTCATGTAAAACAGGGGTACTAAGTGGGTGTACAGCGCATGAGCTCCTTTACGCTAGAAACTGGTGTGACGGTGGCACCTCCCGGTCGAACCGTACTGGTTCTACTACTTTGATATTAAAATACACACCTATACTAAATAAAAAGACTTTCACGAACTCGGGGTGACCTGCAAGAGCTCCTGAGTAAGGGTTTTTGGATATTTGCAAAACTAATCAGGCTATCATGCAAAACAAAATTTAAGCCTTTTAAATGTTGATGATATAGATAGGTACTACATTGAATAAGAAACATTTATTGCGTAACTCTTTCTACAACATTGTGACAATACATTGGGAGACATTTAATATGTTAAATATCATTAAAGCAACAGTCAGCGGATTTCAAGAAATTTACGGAAGCTACTGATTAAGCTTTTTAAGTAGATTAATCTGCAATCTTTTATTCTGAAATACTTTTTGAGCGGGCGCTCAGAAAGTATTTTTGCTGTCGGGCTTCGGTACTGGTGAAATAAACATTTATCGAAAACAAATGGAGATGGAAAAGTGAATAGATGTCTTCTTGATACATTGCCGTATACGTAGGTGAGTGTGGCGAAGCGGCGTGACGGAAACATCACACTGAACCGTGTCCGAATTGTCTTATCGCCACTTTGTTACATTTATCTAAACAACTTCAAACTATTTCGGTGACTAAATAATATGGTACCTATAGTAACACTTTATTGACGCATTTTATTAGCGTGTGTGTATAATATTCTATACTAGCTTTCGTCCGCGGCTTTGCACGCGTTATATTACATATAAACCTTCCTCTTCAATCACTCTATCTATTAAAAAAACCGCATCAAAATCCGTTGCGCAGTTTTGAAGATTTAAGCATACATAGGGATATAGGGACAGAGAAAGCGACTTTGTTTTATTTTTATACTATGTAATGATAAACGTAATAAACGAGCGTGCAGCCCATCTGTTAGTAGGCAGCATCCATATAATCAAGCCAGATGGAGTCAGAATCATACAATTACTAATGAAGGCTAAGTTGGAACGCTTCGTATGAGTATATCTCCATTACCACACCCTTTAAACTAGTACACAGCAATGCACAGCACTGTTGTCCCTGTTGTTGTTGGTGAATGTAGTGTTAACGATGCTTCCGGAGTCGCACCACGAACAGTTTTATCGACTTTTCAGTCTTTCTCGAAATTACTTTTATCATATCGAATAAATGAATCCCCTTTAGCAACTCTTATAGTAGTTAACTGCTCTTATTCTATCTTTATCTGATGTTTGTTTACTTGTATGAAACAGGTACGTTACAATATACGTTACTATGCTTCCATGGAACAGTTTTACATCTCGTACAAGATTAAGATCGAGAGTAATTACTTGTTTTCTGATATCGCAGTGCTTTTCTACATCGGGGTGTTACCTATGTTTAGATATATTATGTATTCGTTTTTACTTTTTTAACGCGGGTGAAACCGCGGGGATCAGCTAGTCAATAATAAATAGCTAAATCAATAACTGGTAGAGCCCTTTGTCGTTCGAGTCCGGCTTATAACACCAGCTTTCTGGGCTGTGTTCTGGTTTGAAGAATGTGGTAAAGAAGACATACTTATCCGAGGCCCTCCAACTTAATCAGCCATGGATGGCAACCCAACTGTAGCCGGACTAAGGCAGGTTTGTGATCTTGTCTGAGGTTAATTCATTTGCCCTGTGTCCATCAGGTAAACTGCATGCTAGTTTGTTACTTTGATCACATAAAAAACTACTTTTACGCTACTACATATATCAGTAGTAGTAGTATCTTTAATAATCTTAGTAGTAACTTTCAGACAAAACATAGTAAACACGTAGTTACTCGAGATATAAACAATTGAAGAATATAATCAGTGGGAAATAAGATAATAATTATGTGAATGGATAAAGCAGAGAAGATAACATAAGAATGACAGTCGCAGAATGAACTGAATAAGTAGACAGTCTCAAAATTAGGTACGTAGCCTCCAACTACTGGTATGAATTAGTAGGCAAATTTTGGGCCTAGCACTTGCACGTAGGCTACAACCACGCATGTATAAATGGTCAGTCAGTCAGAAGTGTAAGAGTCCGTCTCAGCGGGTCACACTAAATGATACGACCAAGCAACCTTTCATACGCATGCTTCTTATTTTTATAACAAGATATATGTAGCTCATATGGTTGTACTAAGCGCATAATCTCGTAGCAAGGAAATTAATTTAAAATACGAGTAGATATATATTTATTACGAAATTTAAAACCCGCAGTGAATTTCTAGTATTAAACTGTAAGCCGAGTCAATCCCCGAATTTATGTCAATAATTTGTGGTGGAGTTTTAAAACAATAATTACATTTACGATAGATTAACAATAAAAGTGCGATAAGGATAATGCGCGAGCCCTATCTTATCGGCAGCTTACTTGAGACATCGATCATCGCTCTAATTACCGCCGATATGCCATCCACGAACACTATTTGCTAGAAAAAAATATTGGAAATAAATATTAAAAATTGCTGTTTTATATGTCATCGCCTCAGACACAAAATAAAGACAAAGTTATTGTTGCATGATACATTTCAGTGTTAGAGGAAAAGGAAAATTTTCACGCTTATAATTAATTTTATGTGCAAACAACATAGGTACCTATATTATAGGTACGTAAAGACTCTTCAGGTGCTATTTTGTACTAAATGCAATGGGCATGATTTGTATTTTATGTTAGTAATATTACGTAATGTAAGCACGAACATTTTAAGCCGGTCGAAAATTATACCTTTGCTTCAATAATTCGTAGCAGCTATCCTTCTTTTTGGTCTGAGACCGAGGTGCGTAATCAATATAATAATATAGCTATTATTCTCAAAGTATAATAATAGTATATAAAGCATTCAGTTTACCCGATTATAATCTTATGGACTACGACGTTGCTAGTATTTGTTTTATAGCTGACACATGTGCATTATGCTCGAACAATGCGCCTGTCTTAGCGTTTTACGTTCTATTCTTCCACGTACATCGGCTAATTCAGATAGTGCTACTGCTTTTTATCAAATATATCTAGATCTTACACCAATACACATAACTTGCATTAGAATGACGTGCTGCCAAAGATAGTCGCTGGTCGATAGCAGTCCATGAATCACAATCAGCGAATCGATCTTAATTACACTCAATAGGATTTAGGGGCACCTGATTGCTTATCTCGTTAAGCGTAGCTAAACGTTTTTATATAACAGAAGTAGCATTTAGATATGTAGTTCTCCTGTTGTAAATGATCATTCGCAATAGACTCTGGCTAACTCCATTTTTGAGCGATGGAAGGAGTAAATGGGCATGAGGACTAATTTGAAATACCTCCCTTGTAAAAATCTAGTACGTGAAACAAGTTTGTACAACCATTATGGTGTCATTGAGTAGGTACCACACCTATTTCTAGTCTGAAGACGTTCTTGCATTTCGTTGAAAGATTATGGATGCCAGCTAACTTACACGTACGAGGACATCGGGATATAAGTGGGAGTGGCAACTTTCCTGTGATCATCTTCAAGTAAAAACTCCCCAATCCTTAGGGCCGAAAAGGCCACAGAGTAGAACGTCCACTTTCATAAGATTGATGAGATAGTTGCTTATAAAATAATATAGTATAATATGTAATTTAATCACAATGTAAAAATATATTTTAAAAAGTTTGTTTAAATAAAGTATTTTTAGGTGTTTACAGCGTCGCTGACTTATGATCGTATCTGCTAATGCCGTCAATCGCGTGAACGTCCTCATTCAGGACAGGAGACACTTGGAGAGGCATCAACAACTGTCAGTGGGATGCGAGCTTATCGCCGTCGCCACTTGACGCCCGATAACACCTTCGATAATGTTTCACCATTATGATTCACGCCCTTTCCGAAAGGTCTTGCTGTCCAGTCACTTTCAGTGGCTATGTATGTCCTGGTTTCCACGTTGCATTGGCCAAAGCACAAAACATTAATCAATGATCAGGGCAAAAGCTTCTACATAGGTTTTAGATCATATAAAATTTTGGACACTCATCTTTAGAGATTTGAGATACTTGTAAAAACTTTACTGAACTTACGTTTATACGAATCAATGTCCTCTGAAATAAAAGTAACTAGATAGTAAAATAATATGCTAATAGCGATGTCGCATTCTCTTTATATGAGGCAGAATGGCAGAATTGACCATAGGTACTTGTGTAATTGAAACAAACTTTTAGTTTCTTAGCTACCTACAAATTATATCAGTATTGAATCTACAGGCAGAAAATGTAATGGGTGTTGCAAAACATGTAAGTATCTACCAGTACCTAACAATACATTTATATTTAGACGTGTTATAATACAACGATAGAATTATCAGTCTGCTGCGACAGTGACATTTTTCTGGAAGTCATACTCGTTGTCAGAGCCCGCGAATTTCGTTTAGATAAATCGATCAGAGGTATTATCTCGCAATCACGTGTCATTATTCTGACATTTACATTTTCATACTCTTTTCTTAGTGTCTATTCCTTATCAAATTTAATGCAGGGAAATCTTACAGCTTCTTCACGGTCAAATTATATCACCAACACTGATGATATTAGCATTAAGGTACAAGGTATGGCCGTAACAATCAGCTGAGAGTTGTGACATCTTCAGATACCCAAAAGCCGTAGAAAATATTTATATCTATAACTGTTATTTGAAATATTTCCAAATTCATAACATAACATCAATTGATAAGAGCTAACAAGATTGGTGTTTTATTTCCCATCGCTCGTTTTCCCTTTAGCCGTGCAATTTTCAAGGAGTCTGCTAACTCCTGCAATGTTTTGCTGTTGAGCAAGAGCAAATATAAGTTTTAAAATATTTAGTTGGCATGTATTGTGCAGTGGTAGAACATGGACGTGACAAGAGCGGGCGCCGCTCGCGGTGTTGAAAGCGGCTTGCGCCACCGCCGGTTATCACTGCACGTACTCACCTGCAACACGCAATTAAATCCATTTTATTTAGCCTCAAATGTCCACTTTAACACAAAACCCTACTTTTAAAGTTAAAGCACGCGTTTCTTAGACCCATAGAATGCTAATGATGTATATAGGAATTTCAATCGCAATACACGATACGACTTTAGTGATTCGATTGTAACGCTACTTCTGTTCCGTTCTGTTTTGTTTTATAGAATATGATGATGATGCGTTCAGATCCGGAGAAACTGAAAAAACAAGACGAAGACAAAACAAGCAAACATTGGTACACTACTACTTACAAAAATATTCCTAGTCATCATAAAGTACCTACACAGTTATGAAATATAATTTAGGAGGACGAAGTCTACCTCATTAGGTGTTGATAATATATCTTTAGATTTAATATTTTTACCTGATACTCAAAAAATCTAATTATAAATGTAACCAGATATGTAAGAGCAATCACTTAATAATTCATTTTTATACCATCATATGTCGCCAATTCTGACAAAATAGAGAAGCGGTATTGAGTAAGCTTATCCGTATCTACAAGCTTCCTTCAGTGCCTTACATACTAGGTATGTATTTGATTGTAACTATTAATAAAACTAGATCATATTATAGATCTTATCAGAAAGAAAAGTAGACACTATTTCCCAACTTCGCTATGGCATGTAGCGTTGTATCTAACAAGTAAATTATAAAGGAGAGCATCGTAGTGAAATATGGTCATAGATAAACTACGGTATGGCGTGTACTAACTGGACAAAATTATGCAATAAAGATATATTGATATGCCATTTTTTTATAAATAGAAGGATTCTAAATAGGCATTGCACAACTTGTATTTGCATGACTTACTTATTGACAGTTTCCAAAATAGCACTATAAAACGGTAGCACTCTACTCCTACTAAGTACGAACCATCATGTGTACAGGAGGCGTCAGAAGCTGCATAATAGATCAGTTTGATAGAGGGAGGTGCGAGGCCGAGGCCCGCGGCCGCTGCCCGCCGCTCGCCAATGGCAACGCGAAGCCGCCATTTTGATTCCCTCCGCTATTTTATTAGCGTCTATTGTCAGCCGTGACTCATCGATCTTTGTCTTGGCAAATAAAAGTAAGCTGGAGAGCCAGTATTGTAGTAGTTATGTTTGTTTTATATAAATATCGATCTCTTATCGTGATTGTTTAGCTAGTAATACAAGTAGGTATTTAAAAAGTTGTATAAAATATAATTAAATGTTTTTCTGTCACATTATTTCACACCATGATAACAAAGCGTAGTTCGTAGATACCGAGATACTTTTCGTTCGATATGAATTACAAATAGTAGGTATATAATGGTGCGTCATGACTTTCGTAGCTTATACTCTACGTACCTACGCAGAGTAATACTATTAGGTACCTGTACCTACCTGAGGAGGTAGGTAGGGACTGTCGCTTAGAGCGTTGAAGACTATATATTTCAATCATCATCATTATCATCTAGTAATCAATCTAGTATAACCTCACTCCTAGACACGGTATGACACGGGTCTGCTTTCAAAATGTAATGGGTCTAGTCATGTACCTATACTAACCAAGTGAACATTGGTAGACTTCACTTTTATAGTAGAACTTAAGCCACAATTTGAGTAGGTACTAATAAACTTAAGACATGTGTTATTTATACTTTATTTGTTGTTACTCTCGGTAAATTTGAATCTTCCGACAATCAGAAGATCAAGAATTAAACAATTGATCAAGAAGACCGAATATCCTGTCCCAGAAACAGCCTAAGTCTTCTGAGATATTTCTGGGATAGATTCACATTCATCTAGAGCCACAACCTGAGAGGCTAATATTCATTCATCTTCATAAGAAACAGACACTTACGTCAAATAGGTATTTTTTTATCAATAAGGTTACTATAAGGATTACATGACTAAAATAATGCTTATTCTTACGCAAATAACCATGATACTTATATTACGCAGATAACTCGTTGATATGCAGGTTTACAGCAGGCAAGTTATAGGTAGGTATGCTTGCTGCCTCAAACTATGAGCACGATGTGTAGGTACGCTGTGAGTTATATAAACAAAGTAAGTGACATAGAAAGTAGGCTAGTAAAGTACCGTGTAGGTGAAGACGATACATCAACTTATTTTCCATTGTCGTCGGAGGAAAACACACTCCGCATATTAATAACTCGAGCACCCTTCACAAACTAGTCGAGTTGTTGTTTCTTTGATGAGCACGTGACGTCACGCGACGTGCTTACCTTGCTTATCTATTGCTAAGGTGGTGAATACAAAGAAAAATTCTAAATCAATAATTATTTTTTATGGAACTGTTACCGTACCTACCGTACCTACCGTATACCGTACCTACATAGATACTCGTACCTTTTAAATTGCATTCTCACAGATTATTGCATCGCTTGGTGACATTCATAACTAGGCAAATGATATTCAAAAATAGGTAGGTATTTGTATAAAATCTCGTACCAATTTTATAACTTTTATAGTTTACTCATACAACCGTTTGTTTGAAAAACTATAAATTGAAACATACCTACATCTAATCAAACATGACAAAATACAAAGATACTGCTTATAAACTAACCAACCTAACCCTTGGAAACCTTAAGGTCCAAGTGATATATAATTTTTCAGTAGATTGGGTCGCGATGGTCGTTGACCCGGGAGGCAGGGTGAGCCCGCAGCCCTGCGCGATAAGCGGGGGAGTGCAACGACCCCGCTGGAGCACCTTATATCGCAGTTTCTAAGATATGCAAAACGTTATCTCGTTTATCTTAACTAGGCGTTAATGTGAGTCTGGTTATCTTAGAGTTTTGATAATCATATCTAACAGATACTGTATCTAGCTGAACAGCTGTAGTACAACGCGCGCCGCTTGTGCCTGACGCGTTATTGTCCTTTCTACGAGGGTGCGAGCCCCGAGCGGGCCAGCGGTCCCGCGGCGCGCGGCCAGGCCTGGCGGCGAACACCACCCATCGGAACGCGAGTAACATTCTCTATCATGTTTTGCTATAAAATACTGAAGTGTCATCAATGTGATAAGATTTACTTGATGCGATCTGTGTCGTGAGAATGAGGTGACGGTGCGACTGAAAAATGTTCGACGAATCGATACATCAAATCCCAGTGAATGGCAATCTTTCCGCGATCTACGCAGTATCTTGACGTCGAGTAGGCAAATGACTCACGCCCATTTTCCTATTTACGAACCCTTTCCACGTAAGAGCTGCGACTAATTATTGGCAAACGCGACGATTCATCGGAATTGTTTCGCGGTGACACGTCGTCGTGCTGGAAGCGCGGCTCCCCGGAGTATGTAGGGCAGCTTGCGCAAGCGAGGGGACTCGGGGGCTCTGGGTGTGTTCGCGATGACGCGATAAGCCGAGCAAACAGCGCCGGCTCTACGCAAATATTTGTAGGGAACGTCGTCCACGTCGCCGCGCGCCCCCCGCGCCCCCTCGCCCCCTCATCCCCGCGCCGCGCCGCAGCCGGCGCTAGCGTACCTATCTTCGGGAGCTGAGATATGCGATGATACCATCACCGATATGGAGTAATTATCAGATAGAAGCCGAACAGATTTGATTACGAGAGCGCGTATCTCCGCCGCTCATTACCGTTGCACCGCCGATCCGAGTTACACTATCGGCCGACCTATCTTCTTGCAGCGCAGCAAAGTCGCAGTGTTTCTAAGTTGGTGGAGACAGTGAAGTGTCAGTGAGTTAACGCTAACGGTCGGCGGTAGAGCGACATCGCGCTGTAATCCGCCGATCGATAGCTCGATACGTCCAAGGATTATTGATGGGCGCCGCTCGACGATCTTATCAGTTGTTTTTTTTGTCGAATATTTTCCGTGAAAAGCTAATAAAGCGAAGGGGTCGGAGAGGGAGGGGGGCACGTGACGCGCGATGGCTGCCGATAAGCCGCCATATTGTTTCAGCGCTCGCCCTCCCCCTCATCCCCCTCGCTGAACACTCTGGCTGAATCACGCCGAGAGGGCGTGCCGGCAATCGAGGTACTTTACTAACAATACCATCGGGTACATACTGCCTACTAATATCTTGGTGATACACATTCATGCAGGGTATTAAACATTAAACATAGACACTCATCACGCTCCGTACGTACTAATCTACATACATAGTTGGAGGTTGTTACAGTTGTAACTGTTGAAGGTACCTATTATTCAAACATAGTTTATAACAGTTGTAACTCATGGGGGCTTATGCCCTGAGCCACCTCCGCACCTATTTCGGATTTATGTATAGGTACCTAAGTCATTACAGTCAGTTATTATAGCATTACTACAGTTCACATTCAACTGAAGGTAAGAGATCACTGCCATTTGTAACAAACGTCAAATAATATTGTAGTTCTATCTAGTTGAGACCAACTTTGATAGCTAATTACACCTGAGAACAAGGTGACTGATAAGCTACTGTTAGATATCTCTTACCACACGCCTCACTCCACAATAGGTACAGCAACAATTAACACTGGTATAATAGGTTTTATATCAACCTTATAACGGCAGTGTTCAGCTCTGCTGTATTCTGGGTAAAAGGTGTGGTGTGGTGTGTATGGAGTCAACTTAGTCCTTAGGGTTAGCAACGCATTTGTGGCCAACCGCAGATAAGATTCTGTTCTGGGATTTTTTGATGCACTTGCCATCAGGTGGACTGCATACTCGTTTGCTACTCCCATGTTAAAAACTGATTACCGATTGGTAGGTAGTGCTTAAACTTCATGCGCCTTTACATGCTTCGGATAACACGTTAAGCCGTCGGGCCTAATTGCTATACTTGGTTAGCCCATTTCAGCTGCAACATTTCTCTTCATGTTAAAGAACTTCTTTTTCTCACTCGACCATGCTGTTCCAATGTGGATAACATTGGAACAGCATGATTGAGTATTTTAAAGTTACTATAGTTCCTTCCTTTATAGGAAAAATACGTGCGCAACGGTGAAACAGAAACAAATACTTCTTCAACAACAGCATTAAGCACTGTAGTGTTCTGGCTTGGAGGGTTAAGGGAGACATAGGTACTTATACCATTGCAACTTATTTCTCAGGGCAGCAACGCGTTTGTGGCCAACCTCAATTAAAACTCTGTTCTATTCTGTTTATTTTCCGTTCAGTGACTACTTACCATCATGTGGAATGCCAGTATGCCATCAGGTCCCACTAAATATTTTGGCTTGAGTGTTTTAATGCGATTATAACATATATCATACTGAGTCTATCTAAATGCATCCGCCACCTATGGAGTGGAGTCCCTGGAGTGCCACCCGCCACTGAACGTTGCGCCCTCTATTACCGCTGCCTGCACATCAAGTTGTAACGGCTCGCTATTTTACATTGATTCAAAGAACTTTGCAAATTCTCTGCACTTTGAGTTTCTTTTAAATGTTATCCATCCAAGAATATCAATTGCCTAATTTCAGAATTTATCTTAGCCCTGATGTACTGCCAAGAGGACTTAGGGTGTTTAAGAAACTCGCTTTGTATTTGCTTCTTATGAAACTCATAGGCCATCTCTATATTCCGTTTTATACGTTTTCAACACTTAGAGGACTCTACATAATGTACATACTCAGTACTAAATCCAATTTTTATTTATTTTGTTACTCCCATATTACAAAAAAGAAACGTTTGCAACCAGCCAGGTTTTCATGTATTCTATAATTTTATCAAAATCAGTCTTTAAAACTCAAGTTGAAACTTACGGTAGGTATTGGCAAAAAAGTTTTTAATCCTACGTCCTACTTAACTCTTTTTTGGAACTAGCTGAACCCCGCGGTTTTACTCGCGTTTAAAAAGTAAAAAAGAATACATATTTAAACATAAATGTCATCCCCTTCGTTCAACAGTATTGTTGATCGAAGGTCATCCCGCTCTCCCGCGTCGGCGCGCGAATGCGCGTAGATCGCGTGGTAATGGATTTTTCAAAAATTAAAGTAGCCTATGTTGATGTGAACTAGGTACTTGGACGAATCTTCTATAACTTCAAATCAAGTGAAGATTCCTCTCATCGAGCCATTCGGAAAATCCTTCTTACTCCCAAGGTACGTACGTACGCAGGTACGTACATATATTATGTCTTAATGCTTACGATTCTTAATAGGTAAAGTGCAAAAATACCAATTTTGGATCTTTATTTTATAATGAAGATGCAAAGCTTTTTTTAAATTTAGATTTTTAGATTAAAATGGACTTATGCTCATAGAGTTGTCGAAAATGTAAAAATAAACAACGATATAAAATTAGAATAGTTTTATTTATTAAAATGTACTTTCATTGCTTA